>LR753309.1:1773601-1847492 GCA_902729485.2 Mus minutoides
CTTTAAATGCTTCTAGTTTTTTATCAGTGTTTTCCTGTAACTCTCTAAGTTTTTCCTCTTTAAATGCTTCTAGTTGTTTATCTGAGTTTTCCTGTATTTCCTTCTTATAGTCCTCCATCATCATCATGACCAGTGACTTTATATCCATGTCCTGCTTTTCTGGTGTGCTGTTGTATCTAGGACTTGATGTGGTGGGTGATTTTGGATCTGGTGATGCCAAGTATCCTTGGATTCTGTTGCTTCTGATCTTACGCTTGCCTCCTGCCATCTCTTCCTGAGGAGACCTGGCGATGGTGCAGACCAGAAAGGACCCACTGTTCTGTGGGCAACTGCTGACCCACTGCTCCTAGAACCACCACTGCACTCTGCTCACAAGTAACCCCGATGTGATCTTATAGTCCTGGGGTATGCGAAGCATAGGGCAGGCCCTAGGTGTGTCCGCTGAGCTCAGAGGAAAGATGGCGGGGTGGGTGGTGCTCTGGCTGGGAGGGGCCCAGCCTCCGGTGGGGCGGAGTTCTCAGATCCCGCCCCTGCAGGCAACTGCTGGCCCACTGCTCCCTAAACCACCGCTGCACTCCACTCACACGTAACCCCGATGCAATCTTAAAGTGCTGGGGTATGCGAAGCACAGGGCAGGCCCTAGGTGTGTCCGCTGGGCTCAGAGGAAAGATGGCGAGGTGGGTGGTGCTCTGGCTGGGAGGGGCCCAGCCTCCGGTGGGGCGGAGTTCTCGGATCCTGCCCCTGCAGGCAACTGCTGGCCCACAGCTCCCTACACCACCTCTGCACTCCACTCACGCGTAACCACGATGCGATCTTAAAGTCCTGGGGTATGCGAAGCACAGGGCAGGCCCTAGGTGTGTCCGCTGGGCTCAGAGGAAAGATCAGTCTATGTCTTTTTATTGGGGAATTGAGTCCATTGATATTAAGAGATATTAAGGAAAAGTGATTGTTGCTTCCTGTCATTTTTGTTGTTAGAGTTGGGATTCTGTTCTTGTGTCTGTCTTCTATTAGATTTGTTGAAGGATTACTTTCTTGCTTTTTCTAGGCCATAGTTTCTGTCCTTTTATTGGTGTTTTCCATTATTATCCTTTGAAGGCCTGGATTCGTGGAAAGATATTGTGTGAATTTGATTTTGTCATGGAATACTTTGGTTTCTCCATCTATGGTAATTGAGAGTTTTGCTGGGTATAGTAACCTGGGCTGGCATTTGTGTTCTCTTAGTGTCTGTATAACATCTGTCCAGGATCTTCAGGCTCTCATAGTCTCTGGTGAGAAGTCTGGAGTAATTCTAATAGGCCTGCCCTTATATGTTACTTGACCTTTCCCCCTTACTTCTTTTAATATTCTGTCTTTAGTCCATTTGTAGTTCTGATTATTATGTGTCAGGAGGAATTTCTTTTCTGGTCCAGTCTATTTGGAGTTCTGTAAGCTTCTTGTATGTTTATGGGCATCTCTTTAGATATGGGAAGTTTTCTTCTATAATTTTATTGAAGATATTTGCTGGTCTATTAAGTTGAAACTCTTCATTCTCATCTACTCATATTATCTGTAGGTTTGGTCTTCTTATTGTGTCCTGGATTTCCTGGATATTTTGAGTTAGGATCTTTTTGCATTTCTTTGATTGTTGTGTCCATGATCCCTATGGAATCTTCTGCACCTGAGATTCTCTCTTCCATCACCTGTATTCTGTTGCTGATGCTCGTATCTATGGTTCCTGATTTCTTTCCTATGGTTTCTATCTCCAGGATTATCTCCTTTTGGGTTTTCTTTATTGTTTCTAGTTCCATTTTTAGATCCTGGATGGTTTTGTTCAATTCCATCACCTGTTTGGTATTGTTTTCCTGTAACTCTCTAAGGGATTTTTGTGTTTCCTCTTTAAATGCTTCTAGTTGTTTACCTGTGTTTTCCTGTATTTCCTTCTTAATGTCCTCTATCATCATCATAAGAAGTGACTTTAGATCCATGTCTTGCTTTTCTGGTGTGATGGTGTATCCAGGACTTGCCATGGTGGGGTAGTTTGTTTCTGATGATGCCAAGTAATCTTGGTTTCTGTTACTTCTGTTCTTACGCTTGCCTCCTGCCATCTGATTATCTCAAGTGCTTGCTGTCCTCAATATATATCTGATTGGAGACTATCCTTCTTATAATCCCAGTTGATTCTGGACTCCTTAGAGTCCAGATTTCACTGAGATCTTTTGATTGTGAGCTCCTGTGAACCTGAGATTCTGGTTGTGTCTGAGTTCTTAGCAGTCAAGTTCCACTGAGATCCTGAAATACTGGTGTGACCCAGCTCCTGTTATTCTGGGATACTGTTGTCCTAAGATCTTGGGCATGTTACAGTGCCTGGGAGTGATGTCTCCTTTGAGGTGCATGGTGCTGTCTGGTAAGTGGTCCCAAGAACATGTGGAGAGTCCTTTAGGGACCATGGGGGTGTCTGCCAACTCTGCACCCAAGGTGACCCAGTGCTGGTGCCGACTGGAAGGGACTTGTGCCCCTGGTATGGCTGATTCTCTGCCTCTCTAATGCTGCCTCAGGTCCTGCGTGATTGGATTGGAACAGATGTTGTGATCCACTCATCAGTGGTCCCAAGATCTCGTGGGGAGTACTCTAGGGACCGTGGAGGGTGTCCGTCGACCATGCATCCAAGGTGACCCAGTGCTTGTGCCAACCGAAAGGGACCTGTCTCTTCATTTCTTTATGTTGCTGTGCAGCATCTCTCATGTGGTCAGGCATGGTGGCTCATATCTGTAATCCCAGCACAGAGTCAGAAAAAGAAAGATAGGCTCAAGTTCAAAGAAAGATAGGCTCAAGTTAAACAACAACAACAACAACACACACACACACACACACACACACATAAAATCTGGTATACATAGTGAATTCCTGGGTACCTAATGGTGTCCTGTCTCAACACAGAGACACAGGCACACACACACAGACACACAGACACAGACATACACACACAGACCCACACACAGAGACATACACACAGACACACACAGAGACATACAAACACACAGACACACACACAGACAGACAGACACACAGACAGACACACATACAGACATACAGACACAGACACAGACACACAGGCCGACATAGATACATACACCCAGAGATTCATACAGACACAGACAGACACATATACAAACACACAGACACACACACAAACACACAAACACAGGCAGACACAGATACACATACAGACACACACAGAGACATACAGACACACACAGAGAGACATACAGACACACACAGAAACATACAGACACACACAGATACACAGAGACATACAGACATACACAGACAGACACACAGGCACACACACACACACACACACAGGCAGACACACACACAGGCAGACAGACACACACACAGACACACACATAGACATACACACACAGACACACAGAGACATACAGACACACAGAGACACACACAGAGACATACACATACACATACACACACAGACACACAGAGACATACAGACACACAGAGACACACACAGAGACATACACATACACACACACAGATAGACACACACACACAGACACACAGGCAGACACAGATAGGCAGACACAGATACACACAGAGACACACACAGAGACATACAGACACATACAGACACACACACATATAGACACACAGGCACACACAGAGAGACATACAGACACAGACAGATAGACAGACAGACAGACACATACACAAACACTTAGACACACACACAAACACACAGATACTCACACATACACATAGACAGACACTGACACACATACACAGAGATACACAGACAGACAGATACATACACACAGACACAAACACACACACGACCACACAGACACAGGCATACACAGACACATAGACACATAAACCATTGTGAGGCTGCATGACATACCTGTACCTTGGCTAATAACTGTGCTGTGAGTGTTGTTCCACCTGCTCTGTGTCCTCCTCTTGTTTTCTTCTGACTGGGTGTTGCCCTCCTAGCCAACTGAGTTCATGGTGCTATCTCTCTCTCTGCCTTTCCTCATACTGTTGTTTTTGGCTTCATATTTTCTCATCTGGCTTCATTTTTTAGGAGTGTCTCACCATTTCTCTTCCATGAAGCCTTCTCTAACTGGACTGATTTTTCCAAAGTCCATCTAGAACACTTATCTGTTCAGAACAGCTTATCCTTCAACTTTGCATAAATATTATCTAAGTATAAATTGCAAGGAATATCAAATGATATATGACAGTTTTTCTTAAATAGACTTAAAACATATTTGCAGGCTGGAGAGATGGCTCAGCAGTTAAGAGCACTGACCACTCTTCTGAAGGTCCTGAGTTCAAATCCCAGCAACCACATGGTGGCTAACAACCATTCATAATGAGATCTGATGCCCTCTTCTGGTGTGTGTGAAGACAGCGACAGTGTACTTACATATAACAATAAATAAATCTTTAAAAAATTGCTTAATTTATAGGATAAAATATATATCATAACAATACTTTTTCCCAAGGACTAAGATGTTCTGAAGTTTTTATTTTCGTTTTCTAAGAATTATTTAATATTTTGAGAAATTAAATATAAAGTAAAATGCATTTAATAAATAGGAGACATTGTTTAATTGAGTGCTCCTATTTGCCTTAAAATGGAAAAACATATACCTGCCTTCCTTTCTTATGTAGCCAGCACTGTAGATTATAGATCTGGTGGGAAGGCCCTGCAGTAGTTTTTCTATATATTTGTCACCTTAACCTGCTCCTTGGATGTGGCAAAGCAGCTTCATGTGACAGTTGCTGGGACAGACTAACTGAGGAACCTGATTCCACAATGGAGTCCATCCATAGCTTTAGCCTCACTCTGAGGCCAGGTCACTTCCAAGTACCTTCTTCCAGTAGGTGCCATCTATACTGCAATATGCAATCACAGCCTGCGATCACAGTACTTCTAAGACCTCGGAAGGTGTGGACTTCTCTAAGTGGGCAGAGTATTACTGTCTAGTTGTAACTTTGCCCTGTTCTTTGCTCTAGTTACAAGGATCACTAGCGATGCTAAAAGCTGCCAAGAAGATGCGCTGTAGGATTCAGAGGTATAACTACATGCAACTTGCAAAGACAGCTGGCATGTTTATGAAGAAGACAGGCAGAGTAGTGTGAGCACTACATCTATGTGAGCAGAGATGCACATGTGTAAGGCCAGGGTAACATTTCTATTTCCAGTCATGTCACATGATTACAGAGTTGCATGGGGAAGGGAATAAGTCAGTGGTAGAATGTATGTTTGCCTAACATAAGGCCCTGGTTTCATCCCTATGCACCACAAAAATTTAAGGAGAAAGTAGTTATTTATACAGTCTCTAAACTTCACAACTAGCTACATAACACAGCTATAAAAAATGATAGAGCAACCAAATAGCTTGTTTTTCAAAGAATTTGCTAAATAACTTTTAAGATAGTTATTTAGAAATCATGTGGCATTTAAAAAATTCACCCATGAGAATAATTCCTTTAAAATATTTAGGATTGAACTTGAAAATTCCAACTTAGTCGTCACAATTGAAAAACAAGCAAGAGAAATGGAAGAACTTGGTGAAAAACTGTTAAACGCAGGAATCGGTGTGGTAAGTTTAATAGGTTTCTCATTAGTGCCATTACTATGGAAGAGATGTTGTTCTTTCTCTAGTACTATTCCATAGGACTCTGTTATCCAGAGTGAAAATGCTCATTGACAAAAAATATTTTTTTTAATCATGTTGCTACTATTTATTAGTAGAGATGAAAGTCCTCTGGCTTTACAGAAATTGACTGAATTAATAAAATAAATGATTTTGGTAGAATTTGTAGTGAGAAACATTGATGGTCCTATTTTCCATAGCCATCCATTGATGGGCACACACAATGCCTCCCTCAGTTTGGTTGCTGTCAACAGTGCTGCTTTGGATGTGGTGAATATGTCTGGGTCTCTGATAAAAGCTTTAAATAACTCTTACATTCAGTGGTAGTTAGTTGACGACTTCTGGCTTTATCTTATTGCCAGTCTCTTACGGTTATCTTTTGTTTTGCTTTCTGTTGCTGCCAACTTGGGGAGAAGAATATTATTTCACTTTAGATCTTCCCAGTCATAGTCAGTCACTGAGAGAGGTCAGGACAGGAACTTAAGGCAGGGAACTGAAGGCAGGTACTAAAGCATATACCTTGCTCCCCATGGCTTGCTCAGCTATGCTTTCTATGCAGCCCGGGTCATCCACATGCCCTCAGTTGGATGGGCCCACTGATGTTAGCAGTCAGTCAAGAAAATGTTCCCATACATGCCCCCAAGCCAGTCTGACTGTGAAATTCCTCTTCCCAGATGTGTCAAGGTGGCAACTAAAGCTACTTGTGACAGCTTTGGGGGAAAAAAAATAACTTACAACAAAAGGATTTTGTGTGTGTGTGTGTGTGTGTGTGTGTGTGTGTGTGTGCCAGAGAATTGCAGTGTGTTACTCACTCCTTCGGGTTTTAAAGAGAAAAGTTATGTCTGTAAAAAAAAAAAAAAACACAACAAAAAAAAAAACCCAAAAACAAAAACAAAAAAGACATGGCTTCTTGATTGTCTTAGACCTTGCGGAGTACACTAGGACTCCTACCACTGACTGTCATCAGTGTCTGAGCTTCCCAACCATGTGACTGTCCATGCCCCTGAAAGGTGGATATTCCACTGGGATGGAAATGCTATTGCTGTGGAACGAAAGCTTTGCGTCTGTACACCAACAGAGCATCCATGCTCCCCTTCCTGGAAGCTGGCTCCTGTTGCATTGTGCACCCCAAATTGGACCAACGAAAGCAGTTGCTCTCTTTACTCAGTGAGCCCAGGCTTTTTAGTTGAAGCATCTTTCTTCAGCTCAGCTTGAGCACTGATTGGCTCTCAGTGCTGTGTAGTCAACTCCTCTGTTCATCAGACTTCATAGGCCTCCAAGCCCTAACTGCCAAGCTCCTGAAGCATCAGCGGGGGTGGGGGGTGAGGGGGGTGTCCAGTGACATCCTTTGAAGCCCCTATGACCTTCATCTTTTCTATTCCTAAGATATACCATATTTAGCTTACTTTTAATTTTTAAAATGATCTTTATAATTTCTCACCTGGACAAACTGTGTGCTCGCCGCTCCCACCCCTCTTCATTCCTCTCCATCCTCACAAACCTCCTCCTCACACCGTTGTCTCTTCATTTGTTTTGTGACCCAGTGAAATTAACCAGGACCGTCTGTGTGGGCTCAAGACTAAAGATAATGATGTTCCCTCTCCAGAAATTTCTTACATAGCTCCTTTTGGGTTACAGTGTTTGTGATTAAAATTTCTGAATTGATTTTTATTATTTTGGGAATTATGAAATTATGAAATTACACAAGGCCATTCGTGGCTGAGGATGTGACTCTGTTTGCCTAGATTGTGCCAAGGTTGGCTTTCAAAACACAGCACTCTACACCCACAGAAACCACATTCTCTCTCTCTCTCTCTCTCTCTCTCTCACACACACACACACACACACACACACACACACACAGATGTGAGCACACACACGTACAGGTACATACACATATATGCTCATACACATGTACAGGCACACACACGTACATGCACACAAATGCAAACACATACATGCAAAGAATGACTCCCAAATACTTATTAGTCATATTTAGTAAGTTGATACTGAAAAAAAATTGAACCTCAGTACTGTTTTTCACTATTGAATTATTTTTTACTAGCATGCAGAGAAACAGTGGGACATTTTTATGTACATATGTCTTTACCCATTGTTGCTAATTCTTCAAACCCCAGTGCCCCTCCTGGGGCCCCTTACTTCCCTTTCCTAAGTCACTTCATTTCCCCAGAGTGTTCCATTTCAGAAAGTGTATTCCATTTCTGGCACACTTACAGTTGCTGAGTTGTGAGTGGAAACTGAAAGTTTAAGATTCACAGAAGCTACTTACATTCTGATTCGCAAAAGTCCACCTTTGCAATTTGTCTTAGGCGGAAGCAGCACCGGAAGGAGAACCGGGGAAGACAAGGGAGGACGTTGCTGCATCGTGGAGTCAGATGGAGCTGATGGAGCTTACATCTGAGCTTGCTAAAGCAAGAATGCAAGAGGATTCTTATAAAATGGAAGCGCAGAAATATAAGGAACTCTATCTAAAAGAATTAAGAAGTAATAATGCCTTACTCTCGAGTCTTCAAAATAGGTGAGAGAGAGAGAGAGAGAGAGAGAGAGAGAGAGAGAGAGAGAGAGAGAGAGAGGTGTGCTGAGACCAAGCTAAACCCGATAATGCCAGTCACTAAAGCATACTTCTCAGTGAGCTGCGTTCCTGCGTCTGTAGATTATGAGAGCTAAGTGGACATTGTAATTCTGTGAAGCGAAGCTAAAGCACTTCATCCTGGCAAGTTACACTCGTGCACTCACTTCCTTTGAAATGTTAATTCGGGACACTTCTGACTCCTCCATTCTTCACTTTATGTCTATTTCCACCGCACTATTCTTACCTAGTTAATCTACTGATTTTTAGGTGTTTATGAAACGCTTTAGCTAACATGGTTGTTATTATAACTTGATTATTTGTGTTTTCATAAGAGCTTATCTATTTTTGGAGGATTATACTCTAAACCCAAGCTGTCAAGTATACCCAGGGCACATTCTGCGTTGAACTTTCCTGTGGTCTTCAGTCTTACCACTAGAGGGTGCAGCAGAGTCACTGCCCTTCAGAGTTTCTCTCTCCCTGCATTTTGGGGATACAGAAAAAACCAACCCTAGCTGAAGGGAAGCAGAAATCTCAGCTGGTTACAGAAATTTGTTGGTTGTTTTTTTGTTGTTTTTTGTTTGTTTGTTTGTTGTTTTTTCAAGACAGGGTTTCTCTGTGTAGCTCTGGCTGTCCTGGAACTCACTCTGTAGACCAGGCTGACCTCGAACTCAGAAATCTGCCTGCCTCTGACTCCCAAGTGCTGGAATTAAAGGTGTGCGACACCACCGCCCGGCTTTACAGAAATTCTTTATTCAGTTGGGGTGAGAGTGTGTGGCAGACAGAAAGGTCAGCTCTACCTTGCTGCCTTGGAAAGGATGTTCTGAGCTAACTTCCCAGGCTGCTTGCTTCAGTTTCTTGTTCTCTCTCCATCTTGGCCTCCCTGACTCAGAACTCCTGAGGAACAAAGGCTCAGTTTCTTTCACTTCGATGCAATGAATGTACAGATGGCAGAAGTAAATGCTTGTGGGTGTGTGTCTTAGTCAGGGTTTCTATTCCTGCACAAACATCATAACCAAGAAGCAAGTTGGGGAGGAAAGGGTTTATTCAGCTTACACTTCCACATTGCTGTTCATCACCAAAGAAAGTCAGGACTGGAACTCAAGCAGGTCAAGAAACAGAAGCTGATGCAGAGACCATGGAGGGATGTTCTTTACTGACTTGCTCAGCTTTATCCTATGCTAACTTCTCCTAGTTCTGTTCTCTTGTGGATCCCAGTTCTTGTATGTGGAGTTTTCTTGATTGCCCTGTGGACTGTGGATAGCAGAGGCAGGCTCCACTCAACCGCCAGTGCTGCACGCCCACAGGCCTGCAGGGCTATATGGTATTCAAAGCATTGTATGGAGCTTAGGCTTGGCCCTCTGGGGTGCTGATGGTGGCTCTGACAGCAGCTGCTGGGAGTCCTCCTGTGGAATTCCTACTCACACATCTGTTTAGGTTTCCTGGTAGGAGTCTGGAATTTCATTGGTCACATTTGTAGTAGCAAGTGCAGTCCAGTGGGAGGGAAAGTTCAGGGCCTGGGGGTAGAAGGGTTTGTTGGGGTACTGATCAAGTCAGGTGTCAAGCTGGAAGAGTAACTTATGGGGTGATAGGAAACTCCTATTCATGGTGTTTTCCAAAATCATTTTATCAGACAACGGTTCCTGTGTAGCTTCTTGTCTTCTATCTTACCTGGAAGTTTTCAAGATTTTATTTCTTTAAATCACTAAAGTGTTTTTGCTAAATACAAGTGTATTAATGAGCGTTCTCTAAAGTGTATATATGCACATGTATGTGCATGCACAATCACGTTCACACACACAGAGGGCATGTACACATACACACACAGAGGGGGGCATTTATTAGATTGTTTTACAGGCTGCAGTTTGCATGGTTCAATAATGGCAGCCACATAAAGCAGAATCAGGTATTATCTGCTTAGTCCATGAGGCTGGATGTCATAACAGTCTGAGTCTGGCATTTGAGAATTCCTGGAGAGCTGTTGCTCTTCAGTCTATGTTGGAAACCTAAAGAAATTGGTTCTAATGTTGGTGAAGGAGAGTTGCTGTAACTAGTTAGGTGAATTTACCAGCAAGAGTGAAGGGAAGCAGGCAAAAAGAGAAGTTGTTCTGTCTTCCATGTCCTAAAGTCTGGGCTGCAGCAGAAGGTTCCACCTACATTTAGAGTGAGCTTTCTGCTTTAAAGGATTTGATCAAGAAAGACCAGCCTGGCCTAGGACTCACAGAGACCCTCCTGCCTCTGTCTCCTACGTGTTGTGATTAAAGGTATGCACTACCACTTCTGACTCAGGTATTTTAAACTTTTACTGATTGTATGTATTCAGTAGTATGGTATGATATTTGATATGTTCATATGCAATGGAACTATTATAATTATCAAATATGCCTTTATCTTACAGTTACCCTTTAAAATTTAAATCTTTACAGGCACATTAAAAAATCAAAGTAGATTTCTTCCATAGGCCATAGCTTTACCTGTTAAGCCATGTATTATTAATCTGTCCTATATTGTTTGATTCATTAGTTGGCTCAAAGTTTCTGTTGTTGTCTTTTGAGACAAGATCCACTCTGTAGATGAGGTTAGGCTGGAACGCACAGTCTGGCCTTAAACTGACAATATTCCTGCCTCAGCTTCCGAAGTGTGAGGATTATGGAACTATGCTTCCATACCTCAGTGTGTGACTTGAGACTGATTCTAAGCCTATAATTGTGTGTGGCCCATGTCCTGCCACAGCTTCAGAGTTCAATCACTAGTTTAGTCGGATGCCACCGTTCTCTGAGATGCAAGTCATGTACGAACCCTGAAGTCATTTGGGGGAACATGAGACATACTCCATGTTAACATTTTTTTCCATTTGTGTAGGACTTGCAAGAGGTCATGTTCAAATCGTGGGGAGGAGATGCAGTGGAAGACCTCTTCAATGGAGGCTCTTGTAGGGCCCCGCCCTGAGCGCTCTCAAGTGCCATATCTAACAAGCAGCACCATGGAGTCCCAACGAAACGTGTCCCAGTCCTCCCAATGCCCAGAAGTCAGATGTGAATTTATGGAAAATCCTAGGAGTTGGGTGAGTTCCTTTGGGTTTTAACTTCCTGACATCACTTGGTGCTTAATTTGAGTGAACTCCTGAGTTATTTAGTTGATCTATGCTTTGATAGGAGAAGGTCACAATAATGTATATAAGGAAAAGAGAAAATTTATAATTAAAAACATTACCCTTGAGCTCTCATTTTCAATAAGTACTGCTCATCATTTGTGTTAATACTTATAAATAGGTGGACAGAGATTAGCTTTGTTAAGCTCTGCACCTACATCAAGTGTTACAAAATGTGCATGAGTTGGGTAGAAGAGTCCTGAATTATTGTAAGAAAGACGTGCAAGTCTTTTTACTTAAAAAAAAGTAACCTTCAGCTACTTTCTTTCCAAAGTCTGAAGATAAGGAGAAAGTATGGCTTGAACTGATCAACTCCATACATTTTCTTCAGTGTGATTTGCATCAAGAAACCAGGAGGACTGAAGAGCTACAAAAAGAGCTAGCCAAGTAAGACTTTATCCAACCATTATTTGGCTTAGCTATAATTGCATGAAACCCTAAATACAAATTTACACTGAAAGTGCAGTATTGTGATGTGGACTTTAGACACTCAAAGTGCATCCTGAACAATTTTGGTTGTCAAAACAATACATTTTCTCTTTAATCACTTTAAAAACACTAAGAATAATGCCCACCGCTCCCCTCTTCTTCTTGAATTTTTATTCCCATAGATTTTCTTTTATCCTATCCTAATAATAACTTGATTTAAAATAAAAGTGGGCCAGGTTTTTTTTCCACGTTAATTTTCATTATTGATAGCTAGTACAAAAAGAGAAACATGTACAATTATATCACACAAAAGTGATTTTTATTATTTTATTAATTTTTCACTGTTTCAGAATTTCATATGTACATATGATGTGTTTTGATCAAATCCACCTCCCCACCTTCTCCTCCAGTTTCTCCTTTGTGCCTCCTACACCATTTTCCTCCATACTTTATGTGCTTTTTTTTTTAAAGACACACCAAGTCTCTTGTTCCTGCCTGTATGAGAATGGATATAGGACTATCTACTGGAATATGGCTAGCCCTCCAAGGACCACATCCCTAAAGAAAACTGATTCTCCCTCTCCCAGCAGCCATTAGTTGCCAATAGCTCCACCTCTCAGCAGCAAGTCTTATTATCAAGTTCTAGAGGGAACTGAGGACAGTGGCAACAGCATGAAGTGTTTGTGGGGAGTCTATGCAGTCCACTGACCAACACTTAAGAAAGGGGTTACTCTTACCTGGCATTGGGTTTTATTAGATAGACTGGAGTATCTGGAACAAGGAGAGTTTTCTCTATTATAGCGTAACTCTGGGTAAATGCCTTTATATAGTATCTGCATATGTTTTATGAAGCGTCTATGTGGCTTTTCTTTTGTCATTTTCAAGAGCCTACAGTTTATCATCCCTCCCACCCCCCACTTCATTTAACCCTTCCTATTCCATCATTGCTCTTCTCTGCTCCACGTTGCCTGTGTTTAACATCCTTTCCCTGACATCCTTATGCTTACAGGCTTCGACTATTTTCTTCCTTTTGTGGGTACTCCAATTTAAACACACATATCTACAGAGTCAAAGCTAGCATCCAGGTATGAAGGAGAACATGTGACGATGGTCTTTCTGGGTCTGGGTTACTTCATTCAGAATTACTATTTCCAACTCCATCCATTTTCCTAAATGCTTATTTTTCTTTAGAGCTGAATAAAATTCCATGTGTATAGGCAGCACAATTTTCTTATCCAAGTGACCACCTGATGGGTATTTAGGCCTTTTCCGTGTCTTAGCTATTGTGTATAGAACAGAAATGCACATGGGTGGGCATGTGTCTCTGCTCTAGGATGTAGGGTCTTTGGATACTCTATATTGCTGGGTCATATGGTAGTTTTATTTCTAACGTTTTGGATCTAATATCCATCTTGATTTACTTAGTGGCTGTACAAGTTTGCCCCCTCACCAGCAGTGAAGGAGTGGTTTCTTCCTCACATCCATGCCAGAATTTATCACCTTTTTGCCTTTTAAAAAATGTTAGTCATTCTGACTTGAGTAAGATGAAATGTCACAGTAGTTTTGATGTGTATTTCCCTATAGTGAAGGATACTTAACATGTAAAATGTAGTTCTCAGCCATTTGTATTTCTTTGAAATCTCTGTGTTAGTTTTGTCTTAGTTGCTGTTCTATTGCTGTGAAGAGTCACCATGACCAAGGCATCATTTATAAAGGGAAGCATTTCCTGGAGGCGTCATCATTGTCTCAGAGGCCTCATCCCTTATTATCATGTTGCAGGAGCATTAGCTAAGAGCTATGTATTGATCTGTATGAAGAGAGAAGGAGGAAAGGAAAGAGAGAGGGAGGGAAAAAGAGAGTAAGGGAGAGACAGACAGACAGACAGACTGGGTCTGGCATGGACTTTGCAGACCCTCACATGGCTGCAGTTATATTTATTTGCTGAGTGCTTGAGTTTATTTGCTGAGTGTAATCAATTTTCTCCTTCTATTTAACTTCCTGTGCATGTATCTTTTATTTTGTGTGTTTGGCCAATATTGTGTAAGTAAAGACATGGATTTTTTTATTTTTTATTTTTTATTATTATTTTATTTTATTATTATTATTTTTTTGAGACAGGGTTTCTCTGTATAGCCCTGGCTGTCCTGGAACTCACTTTGTAGACCAGGCTGGTCTCGAACTCAGAAATCCGCCTGCCTCTGCCTCCCGAGTGCTGGGATTACAGGCGTGCGCCACCATGCCCGGCATGGATTTTTTTTAAAAAGTGGTTATGATTCTTCACTTATTCTTTGTCTGTGAACTTCCTTCCTCCAAAACCTTTATATTTTTGTCTTACTTTTCCTCTCTATCGAGATTTCAAAGATGTTTTTCTCTTTTCAACTATGAATGTTCTCGATGCCTGTGTTTTGTGCTGGCTCTGTGCTCAGAATGTGGCTTATAAACCCAGCTTCTAGCACTGAGCTGCATCTTCTAATCTCCCTGATGTGCTCTCATGGATACTGTATTCTTTTAATAGAATGCATTTTATAGCTAACAAGGTATGTTTTTATAGGTATTTTGAAAACATATAGAACTATTATCTTATTTGCTTTGGCTGCTGACTTCTGGATTATAGCTAACATTTAATACCAAGTTAAAGTATGTGTTAACATACTGAAATTGATACTAATCATTATATAATTCTATATATAGTTATAGTATGAACCATTTGTCTGCCATGCATATCAATTGTTCTGTCCAGTCTTTTTTTGTTGTTGTTGGTTTTTTTTTTTTTTTTTCAAGACAGGGTTTCTCTGTGTAGCCCTAGCTGTCCTGGATCTCACTTTGTAGACCAGGCTGGCCTTGAACTCAGAAATCTGCCTGCCTCTGCCTCCCAAGAGCTGGGATTAAAGGCGTGCGCCACCATGCCCGGCTCTGGCTAGTCTTATATCAACTTGACACAAGCTAAGAGGATAGAACCTCAATTGAAAAAAAAATGCTTGTATAAGATCCAGTTGTAGCAGATAAGTCTGTACTGCATATTCTTAATTAGTGATTGATGGGGGAGGACCCAGTTCATTGTGGGTAGGCCATCCCTGGGCTGGTAATCCTGAGTTCTATAAGAGAGCAGGCTGAGCAAGCCAGGAGGAGCAAGTCAGTAATGAGAACCTGTTCATGGCTTCTACATCAGCTTCTGCCTCCAGATTCCTTGATGCCCTGTTTGAGTTCCTGTCTTGGCTTCCTTGATGGTCTGTGATTCAGGATACACATGCAAAATCAACCCTTTCCTCCCAGAGTTGCTGTTGTTCACAATGTTTCATCCAATCAATAGTAACCCTAACTGAGACATCAGTTATCTATGATCATAAATGTAATCCTAGTGGTTTCAAATAAAGTTACTTTGAGACAGGATGTGATTTACAGGCAATTCCTACACAAAATCGGGTGTATTAATCTTAAAAAGAAAAACAAAAAACAAAACAAAACAAAACAAAACACCCTTCCACCAACCACAAAAAACCCCAAAACTCTCTTCCTTTGCTTTTTTTGCAGAATGAAGGAGATCTTTAACATGCCCCCACAGGAAAGGCATAGACATGAAGGCAGAAGACATAGTTGCCGTGAGGTTTCAAAAGTCAGTCAAGCTGAAATGGGTGTTCCAGTTGCCATGCTAAGACTTGAGGTGATAAAGTTTTGGGATGAAAATCACTTAATCTTGAGAAAAATAGCTGTCTGAAAATATCCAAAAGCCCATGAAGATTGAACTACAGTATTATATACATGACATCAGGAAAATACAGGATTAATTTTCTCATCTTAAAACTGGCTTATGGGTGGGCGTGGTGGTGCATGCCTTTAATCCCAGCACTCGGGAGGCAGAGGCAGGCGGATTTCTGAGTTCGAGGTCAGCCTGGTCTACAAAGTGAGTTCCAGGACAGCCAGGGCTACACAGAGAAACCCTGTCTCTAAAAACCAAAAAAAAAAAAAAAAAACCAAAACCAAAAACAAACAAACAAACAAACAAACACTGGCTTATGTAAAGCCATAAGCAGCACACACCATGTCAGTGCTCAGATTGCAAGTAGGAAATCATTGGCTTGTAGTCAACATGCCATGAAACGTAACCATGCTAATTACAGAAGCTAGTAGCTGTTAGTATATGCATAATTAAACTATCCTTACCTCTCTTTTCTACATTCCCCAATTTGAGGGGAAATTCTGGAAGCATCGGCCTCACTGTAAGATTTTACAGTAGAAGGGTGCTATGCATAACCTTCCACATAGCAGTAGCTATAGCTGTAGCCATAGAGTGATTTGTGGCTTCTCATCAATATTGCAGATGGTGTTCAACCATCCACCCCCCTCCGACCCCAACACCAACTCTTGTGGGGAAAGTGGCTCTCTTACTGAGTCTTTTGCCAGCCAGTCTTTCCCTTTTCCTTTAGATCACTCAGTTTAGGGGCTTCAGAGATTATTTATTGCCTTTCTGAATGTGTGGTTTGGGGAAACTTTGGAGACCCCTCGTCTCTTACGCCTTTCAGCTGAGGTTGGGCCAGCTTGATGCCTAGGGTTCTGGGTGGTCTTTGCTTGCTGTAGATGTTGCTGCTATCCTGGGCTACCGCTTTGGCTGGGGAGGCAGCTGGAACTCCTGTACTGGATGTGGCAGTTGGAACCCTTCCCCAACCCCACACTGGAATACCTGATCTAGCTCTGTGGCTTAGTGACCTCACAGGGTAGGGTTGTGTCCCAGAGCAGCATTCTGAGACAGTTTTCTAATTTAATGTTGGAAGTCACATATAATCCCTTTATCAGACTCTGTCACCCTTCTCTGTGGAATGGCCATGAAAGGATGGCCTGTCCAAAGCCAGCATACTCTGCTCTTTGTTTGCGACGGCTTACATCTCCCACTCAAAAATGTGAGTACCTGCCACTGTTCAGTTGTCAGACTTCATGCTAACTTGAAGCAAGCTTGACACCCCAGGCCTTAGCAGCATTATCAGGTCCCTGTGGGGCTGAGGTCCTCCGGATGTGGTTACTACGTACTGTCCTTTGAAACAATTTCTCTCTGTATGGAGACTTCAAAGCTCAGGTGTCAAGCTGTCATGACCCAGACACAACATTCTCCCTAACCTGTCACACACATTTTTTTATGCTATTTTGGTTATGATTATTCCAAATGAATGAGCAATATGTCGTTGTTTCTTAATTTCTCTTAAGAGATAGTCTCAGGGTTTTATTGGAGTTTATTGTGACACCGTAAGAATCTGTTTTTGCACATCTCTCTGAGATGAAGCTTCTCTTCTTGGAATGCCCGGGACACTGTACCCAAGCAATGCCTCTAAGATTTTTGTAACTTTATGGTTACAGAACTTTATAGGAACTACAGTACCAGTTTACATGTTTCTGAAGTCTTAGCACACAGCAATAGTCAAGGCTGCTCCAGTACACCAAATGTTTTCAGCAGCAGCCTGGATTTGATATTTGATGGTATCTCAGAAGATGTTTATTTTAGAATTTTGTGGTGATGTTACTTGTGTGGCGGTTTCAGATGGGAAGTAAGTGTTTAGAGTGTATGCTCCTGCAAGCATGTGCTGGCGTTTATCAGAACATTGGTTCCACTCTGGGCTGCCCTTAGCTGAGTCCCTGCTCTGCCAGACTTCACGATCACTTCCCACTGGCCTTGAAATCCTCATCACCACTGGTTTTTCTAGGCCTAGAGACTATCATTCTTGTAACTCACTCTTAAGTTACACTGTTCACTATTAAAGTTTTCAAACACCTTCTTATAAATTTTGGTATTGTCACATTACACACATGCTAACACCAGTGCAAATCAGCGCTAAGTGTGGCTGAGTAGGAGAGAGCTTCCTAGCACATGCCAGGACATGCTTCCACACCCAGCTCTTGACACACACCTGTACATGCACCGAGGATAAACTAAAATTGTTTATAATTTTTTTTTAATTTATTTTATTTTTAAAACTTATGTGTGTGTCTGAATGTGGGTATGTGCATATGAGGGATGGTACCCTCTGAGGCCAGAAAAGGGTGTTGTATCCTCTGGAATCAGACTTACAGGAGTTATGAGCTGCCTGACAAAGTGCTGGGAACTGAATGGTCCTCTAGAGAAGCAGAAAGTGCTCCTAACCACTGAGCCATCTCTCTCGTACCAATGAATATAAACACTGTAAGAGCTGTTACTGATTTCAAATATTCAAAACTACAGAATTCTTTTTCCATGCATTTAAGTAGTTTTCTGAGTTACTGATACCTAAAGAGCATCCAACACAGCATGGCTCATCGGGCTTTGATTTTAAATAACACACAGCTTTCATTTGTCTCAGGGAGAAGCAACAACTGCAGAAAACTTAGTGGGTGCTCATGAGACTCCAACCGCCTCACTCCTAACTCAGATGGAACTTGAAATGAAAAGTATCAAATCTGCCATCGCTGAAGTGAACACCCAGGAATGCCTGGTTAAAAAAGAACTGGAAGTAATTAAGCACCTTTACCGAGCAGAGTTAGAGCACATAGACAGTGTGTCTGTCATTGGAGCAAAATATGTAAATGGAGAGAGAGGAGGTGCAGAAAGAGAAGCCTGGACCTTTCTACAAAACCATAGTCGCAGAGAACCCAGCTCATGACTCATGTAGACTGCAAAAGTAACTGGACAGTGTAACTCTGGAAAATATGTTGATAAATAAGCTTCCTCTAAAATGCTAGTCCAGGACAGTTTTTCTTCCTCCATTACATATGGCATTTGCTACCTTAATATTCTTACATAGTTGATTTAATAGATTTGATCTTTGTTTGTATTATTATAAGTTGTAAAATTATAGGTTAACTTTCAGATTTCCAATAAATATAAACATCAAAAGTTTAACTGTTGAGAAGAGTATAACCTAAACCCAAGCCTTCAAGTGGTTTCCCCCCCCCACCCCCCATCCACACACACAGAAAGAGGGCACATTCTGGCATTGGCAATTTAACATTCTTGTGATATTCATTGTTACCACTAGAGGGAGCCTGCAGAGGGGCTGCCATTTGCAGTCTCCCTCCCAGGATGTATTGCTGGAATACAGGGAAGGACCAACAAAGGAGCTGAAGTACCAGAACTTCCAAGGTAGTTAGAATAACTCCTTGTTCAGTGTGGGCAACAGGAAGGGCAGCCCCACCTTAATGCCTTGGTAAGGATGTGCTAACAGCCCTAGAACTTGTTACTACATTGGACCTCAAGTTTGTGCTGTTGTTCAGAATGATTCCTGAGATCCAAACACTTCCAGCCTATGAGTGGATGAACAGATAAAACATACTGGTAATTTTCCTTGGATAGTTTTAAAAACACCTGCAGCTTAGTTTAATAAATGCAAATATTGTTGGATATTTTCCTTTTTAGTTCTCTCTATCTATTTAAGTGATGCTTTAATAAATTATACCTAATGAAATACCTACTATAAGCAGATTGACACCCTTTCACCTTAGAAAGTTACCTTCTAAGTACAAGTATTTCTTTTTTATTATTAAGTTAGTTCTTGGACAACTTCATACATGCATATTACTACATCCTGGTTACTCCATCTCTCTTATATCCCTCTTGCCCCATCGAGCTCCTCTCTACCCTACTTGCCTCTTTCTGGGTTGGTTTTGCAGTGCGGTCCCATGGGGTCTCCCAGACCCATTCCCGACTGTTGCTGGTTCTGTCCTTCTGCAGACTCAGTGTTGAAAGTCTATAGCTACAATGGCTGTCCTGTCCAGAAGTTGGCATTTGGCAGCCTTTTCTGTCTGCCTTCTGTTTAGTGGTATCCCCCAAGCTTTGGAGGGGAATGGCGTGTTAATCTTATTTAGGCCTGAGCACTCCAGCATCCCTTTCTCAGTCCTGTAGGGATAGTGCTCCCAGTGACACACCAAGGGGGCTTCTCTCCCGGCTTCTCCACAAGCCACAGGATTCCTCCTAATATGCTCCACTTTCCTTTCATTCTTGATCGCTCCCCCCACCCCTGAAACATATATACCTCTTTAGAGTGATTATAAACCACAGATGTTTACAGTGAATACATTCTGGTAGGATTTTGGTGTTGAAACATTACTCAGTGAGAAGCTTCACTTGCAGCAAGTGAGAAATTGAGAATGAGATAACCCAGGTTTTGCAGTTCACAACTTCACAGCTCTAGTCAAAGTGGAGTGGTAGCAAACCATGAGGCCTCTGTGAAGAATGGTTCTGAGTTACACTACTCTGACAGAGCCCTGCCTTCAACTCTCTTCCACTGGAAATGTTTGTAAGGTTTTGGGCCTCAGTGGAATCTTCCTGCCAAGAAAAAACCTGGATGACACCAACTGCAAATTCATGGCAGCTATGTCTCAGGCTGGAGACATTTTCAAGTGAGTTTGGCATTTCTCCTCTGAGTTTCAGCTTTCTGGTATGATTCTTAATTTTTTGGAAATATTTCTAAAAAATTATTGAAATACTGACCTGTTTGTTTAATCAACTGTGCTTGGCTGGGTATGGTCACAAAAGACCAATTACAAAAGAAAACAAAGTTTATAATTTACTAAAATGGACCATCATGAGATGTACTTTTCTTAAGGTGATTCAATAAATGTGCTTCAAAGTTATGAATCTGGACTGCTCCATGCACACAGAGAAAAAAACATCAGTAGCTTCTGCAGTGAATCAAATAGGGCACAAATATGAAATGCCCCTAAAGCTCCAACCAGAGAAATCAGAGACTGTGTTGTTGTGATGGTTTTATCGTTATTATTGTAGGATCCATGATTACTGAAGAATGGTAGCCCAGACTGAAATAGTATGTAAACACAAAGAGTGTTTTATCCTGCAGAAGTCCAGCATGTTGGAGTCTACCATTGACAAAGATGGAGACCCCAACATGGGCTCACAGGCCTGAATTAAAGCACATTAGGGGAATCCCGGGGAGGGGTAGGTGATCTTAATCCATTGGCTCTATCTCAAGGGAAATTCCAGAACTATTGCTGGGGCCTGGGAAGCTGGAAACTGTTGTTGGAGCAGTCTGTCTGGAAACTGCTGCTGACCCATTGTCCTTGCCTCTGGCCAGGTGATGGGGCAGCTTCTGAGGCCTGGGCTTAACAGTTCTTGGAAATAAAGATTTAGGCCTAGTCCCCTGAACTGCCAATCTGAAGCCTGTCACATGAGAGGCCAAACCTGCTCTATCTTGGAAACAGCCTCCATCTTAAAAGAAAAAGAAAAGAACAGAGAACTTGGCCAACAGCTGAATCTAAGCTGCAACCAAGCACCAGGAAGGACCCCGCGGCTTGTCCTTGGCCAGAGTCACCAGGAAGGACCCTGCGGCTTGTCCTTGGTCAGAGTTACTCCCTAGTTACTTCCTAGCAACAGTTAGCCCAATATTAGTCTGATTGTTTCAGATGTGCTGTCAGACCATTTGTGATTGTATACAGTTCTTGCTTCGGAGCACCCACCTGTTGGCTTACAGTAGTCATTCTATTAGGTGATTGTCAGGCTAGACATCCCTCTCCTGTCCCCTCCCTTGCTTGCCATTTCCTATAAAACCTTGTCCCCATGAGAGTTTGGGGCTGCTGTCCCATGGGTTGGCTGTGAGTAAGCCCAAACTTGAGTTTGTAATAAAGAGACCTTAATATGATTATACTGGAGTTGGTTCCTGGGTGGTCGTCTGAGGTTCACGAATGCTTCCTGGCATAACACATGGAGTCAACCTAGTCTGTCTCATTATAAGCACAGCAAGATTCCTGACATAATCAGGACACAGTTTGGAGGTAGGAAGGCGATTGGAGGGGTAAGGAATTCTGTACTCAGAGAAGACATTTTGGAGTATGGCTGTGGCCATGTAGGGTTATAAGTCTGCCCACCCTTCTGAGTCATTCAGAAAGTGTGACTTGTTTTCTTCACATCTCTTTTCTAAGCTTTCCTTAATTATTTAGGCTTGCTAATTTTCATTTTAGTCCTACTTCTACTCCAGCTTTAGTGGCATGCCTCCTTCCTCTTCCCTCCATTCTCCTTCTCTGGGCAGCAGCTGACATTCTCAGCTTGTCTGCTTTGTGGTTATTTTTCTAAACTCTAAAATTATCCTTGAGTTTTTATTAGAGTCTGTCCTTAGATTCTTCTATTAATGAGACTAAGAATCCCAAAGGGAGACCCTAGTTTCCCCTGTATCATAAACTGGAGTGGGGAGGGGGCAGCTTGACTCCTGAAGACCCACATGCAGTGATGGAATGTGTCTAATTTGAGAGTAGAAGGAGCTGAATCTGGGCCTGCAGTCCCTCTGGTCCCTAGTTAATGTTCAGCCATTTTTGTTTTGTAACTAATATCTGTTGTGCAGAAGCTCAAATTCCTCTGCTGAGCCACTGTCCTGATGAAGGCATCAACAAACGATTAACACTCAGTGTGAGATCTTCACCTTCACTATCGTCTGGAAGTTTCTCTTTAAAAATACAGGTGATAAAATGTAATGACCAACTAGATGGCTTTTTGTGGGCTGACTAGACAAGCAGTCTCCCCCCTTGCAGATGGGTATAGGTGCCATTCAAAGAAGGATGGGAGGAAGATGGGAGCTGTTCTTTCTTTTACCACACAGACAGTCGGGGGGTTTGGTGGTGTTTTGTTTTGTTTTTCTCCCTCCACAGAATTAACTTTCCCAGATAATGGGACCTACTAGTACTATCTTGATGGTGGAGTTCCCAGCCTTCAGAACCATAAAAATTCATTTCTGCCTTTTTTTAATATATAAATTATTCAGTCTCAAGTATTTTGTTGTAGTTGAGCAAAGACCTAAAGCATACTCTATAAACAAAACGTCTTTTTGGACAGGAGATGGCTATTAAAGTTAGCTGTGCCAAGACTAATGAGTTGAGTCCAAGAACCCAGGATGGAGGAGGAGAACCAACTCCTGACAGTTGTTCTTTGACCTCCATACTTGCTGTGACACAACTATGCCCTCATTCACACACACACACACACACACACACACACACACACACACACACCACAGAAATACACATAGACATACACACAGAGACACAGACACAGATGTACATACACACATATTTTAAAAAAGATATTATTTAAGTTATGGACAGAAAATTCTGTGAGCATGCACAGTTTGTACTGTTAGCAGTGAAGCTGGAAACAGTGAAGGGAATTTTTCAAGGTATTGACAGAGGATTTTGCCTTGACTTGAGGCTGAATCCATCTCAGTGAACACTAGGGTTCTCGTTGCCACCTCTGAAGTACAGCATCACAGGGATCACGTTGAGCATGGACAGACACTTCTACTAAACTTCACACTGAAAACTGTGGAGAGCTGTGTCCACTTACTGGAAGAAGGGAGTAAACGCTGCTATGACATGCCAAGGAGCATTGCATGAAATGAGTGTGAGCAGTACATGAAATGAGTGTGAACACCACATGAAATGTGTATGAACAGTACAGAAGATGAGTGGGAGCACTTCATGAAATGAATGTAAGATTGTGGGGCAGTGGAAGTAGCCTGGTCCTCGGTTGAGCTAAAGGCTTTGAAGCCCTGGAAACTCTGAAGGGACTGTAGGGGCTTCTGCTCCTGGGTATCAGGCCCCTGTCACTAACCACAGTCCTCCCATAGATTTGTGGCCATCAGTCACAGTAAGGGCAATGCCCTAAGGCCCTCCACATGTAGATGAGGCATCTCTAACATCTCAGACCAAGAGAATAGGAAAAGAGACTTGACCTGTGGTCACATAGGCTCTAGAGATCTCCATGCTAATGAGGTACATAGAGGCCTGGAGGGCATAGCCAATAAGCTTTCCTTCCCAGACATTCCTCCCTGCAAAAGGTATTTAATCTCAGGCCTACCTTGAAAAGTGGGGTATGGTTTTATACATGTACTTTCCACCATGGCAATAAATAATTGAAACCACAGACTGTCTTTTTTTTAATCCCCTTTCCCCTGCTTCTATGAGGATGCTAGCCCATCCACCTACCCATCCACTCCCACCTCACTGTCTTGGTAAGTCAGTCTCTGCTGTGGGGAGCCATGGAGAAGGTCTTTGGCTACAGAGCCATTGTCTAATCTCCCATAGGAGACTTCTCTCCACTCCCAGCCACAACCACCACCCAGTTCAAGTCTGCTGCCCATCAAGCCAAGGACTACCACTATGGGACCAAGTTCCCTATGGATCAACACCCACCCTGTGATGGTATGGGGTAAGTGCAGTCAAACACCCCACATCCTGCCTCAACAAGTGGCAGAGCAGACACGGGACCCACAACCCTACATAACATGTCAGTTTGTGTCCCTTCTGGCCTTCAGATCTGGTTTCCTTATTCTACTGCAGTGGTACAAGGACGTTGATGTGGCCCTGAAAAGTCCCCTTTCAATAATGTCTGTTCATCTTTATCCCAACTCTGTTCTTCAGGTAAAGTTTGTGCCTGCTTAATCATGGCCCCTCCCCCAAATCTGCGGTCAGGTGGTGGTGTCCAGCCCATGCACACATGGCTTCCTGAATCCTCATCCTCTGTGACGGGCCAAGGTTCTGCTGAAGTGTGATGGTACACACTTGTTCAGAACCACAGTGTCTTTATTTCTGTGCTGGAGACCTTCATGTTCAGAAAGCACAAATAACCCTAAGCAGAGGGTAGAGTCCCTGAATCCTTGTACCTTTTTTTTTTTTTTTTTTTTTTTTTTTTTTTTTTTGGATATTTTTAAAATTTACATTACAAATGGTATCTCCTTTCTAGGTTTCCCCTCCCCAACCCCCTTCCCCCTGCTTCTATGAGGATGCTAGCCCATCCACCTACCCATCCACTCCCACCTCACTGTCTTGGTAAGTCCCCTAAACTGGAGCATTGAGCCTTAACAGGACCAAGAGCTTCTCTTCCCATTGATGCAAGACAAGGCCATCCTCTGCTATATATGTGACTGGAGCCGTGGGTTGCTCCATGTGTACTCTTTGGTTGGTAGTTTAGTCCCTGGGAGCTCTGGGGGGTCTAGTTGGTTGATAATGGGTTTCAAACCCCATCAGCTTCTTCAGTCCTTTTCCTAACTTCTCCCTTGGGGTTCACACACTCAGTCCAATGTTTGGCTCTGTACATCCGTATCTTTATTGGTCCAGCTCTGGAGGAGCCTCTCAGGGGACAGCTATACCAGGCTCCTGTGAGTAAGTACTTCTTGGCATCAGCAATAGTGTCTGGGTTTGGTGTCAGCAGATGGGATGGATCCCTAGGTGGATCTGATGGCCTTTCAGTTTCTGCTCCACTCTTTGTCCCTGCATTTTCTTTTGACAGGAGGAATTCTGGATTAATATTTTTGAGGTGGGTGGGTGGCCCCATTCCTCAACTGGGGGCCATGCCTAGCCACTGGATATGGTCTCTATAGGTTCTATCTCCCCTTTGATGGATATTTCGGCTAATGTCCTCCCTGTTGTGTCTTGGAAACCTCTTGAGCCTCTGGTATCTGGGATTTTCTAGTGGCTATCCACTCCCCTCCCCCACTGCTATACACCTCCTTTCAAATTCCTGACCTGTGTGTGTCTCACACTGTCCTACACAGAGTCCTGTTAAATGAGCCACTCAGTCTTAGTCTGCAAGAATGCATCGTGTTCTGTTTTAGTGACGTGTGGATTCACTACGCCAAAGCCTCCCCAGCAGCTTCGTGGTCATCTTGTGGCTGCTGCTGAGCTCATTTAAACTATTCAAATGCCTCACTGTCTCAGCATCTGTGATCTCAGAAGCTTCAGGGAAGGCACCACATGCCTGACATATTTGATAAACAGGAGACTCCAGCAGGCAACCCAAGTTTTGTACACTCCTGCATTACAGTCTACCTCTAAATAAAGCAGGCCTGACAGAAAATCAGCAACGTGAGGGTAGAACTTTGACTGTGTGATTCCTGTATCTCGTGAAACATGGCTGCTAGATGCTTTTACAAATAAGTGGGCAGGGTACTGAGGCCTACATGTGTGGCAAGAGCATCATAATTTAGTCTGGAGGATAGATAATCTATCTGAGCAACCCAACTGGCAATTTGTGTGACATCTCACTGACTCTAGCTAGTGTGTGGATTCTTAAGTACCCTACTTGCTTGCAATTTGGAGATGGCTTTACTGAGGCACAGGGTGTGGCAGTCCTGACCCAGGCAGCAGACATGGTGCTTTGGATATGTAGAAAGTTCTTTCAAACGTGCTAAAGTGGGGTAAAGCAGAGAGAATTGGGCAGGGTTGTCCTTAAAATATAATGACTCTGCGGTGGTCACAAACCAGTGACAGGCATATTCCTACCTCTTGCCCTATCATGTGATCTACATGAGCAGCAACACATGAGTATGGGACTATTAGACATTCTCCTTTATGAAGCAGAAAAGGACATGCATATGCTGTAAACTGAGTAGACGTTGTCACTGGATGCAAAAAGCTTTTCTTAGTGAGGGAGCCACTCAATTTCCATCCTCTAAAGCTGTGAGCAATTCATGTGGTATACGGCTACCCAACCAGGTTATCAATGAGCAGGGTACTCATTTCACCAACCATGCTGATAGTCCTGAGATTATCATGTGGCATGACACTTGTCTGGCACATAAGCCCCAGGCAGTAAGGTTGGTACCTATCTTGGCCAGTTGGACTGAAACACTTGGAGAAACATAAGTATTAAGCCACCCCACATGATTGTCCCTTATGTACACCAGGGACTCAAGTAGTTTCACCTAAGACTGACCCTGTCCAAGTTGCACCCAATGGCACACTGTGAGAGCTCATAATGGGTGTACACTGCTCTGGTGTAAAGAGCACCTCAGTTCCAGGTCATGAGCAGCCCAGTGAAAGCCAAGTGGTTTTTCTATCAGGAGATAGGTCATCTATCTCTTTTAACAATGTGAGGAGTTTCTGGACTTTCTAACTAAGTACTTTTGATTCAATGTGTCTGTTCTGTTACTGAATGTGCCTCGAATGGGTTAAAGATAATTCTTCAGTGTAACAGTGGCCCCTGGTCCTGTGTACCACTTCACTGTCAATTCCAAGAATGATGCCTGGAATCTTCCTGTTGGGCAAGTGTGTGGTATCCTCAGCTGTGGATACCACACATGGTGTCTGTGGGAAGGAGCCAGTAGTGCTGTTTTCACATGGTACAGATTGACTCTGACATTCTGTAGTAATGACTTGCTTTCAAGTCCATTTCTGGTCACCTCTGCCTCTATATTGTATGTTATCAGGACAAAATGCATGCCATCTCTGATGTCACAAACCACATGTCACACTAATTTCAAATTAATGTCTTGACTGATTGTGTCTCTGTAGGAATGATGCTGAGTCATTGGCTTCTTTTCTTAGTCTTCAAGTGTAAAACAATTGGCTGTTGCTCTTACTGCACAGTTACTTTATGCCTTAGCAACACTACCCTCACTGTGGCCACGGATTTTGTTTAAAAGTTGCATAAATTACCTCCTGGATAATGTCTGCAGCCTCTCAAAAGCTCAGTGAACACTGCAGAAAATGGTGTGTGAAATTGTCAGAGGAGGAGTGGAATATGTAGATTCTGTCTAATATTACTGCAGCCAGCTTGAATTCAGATTGCTAGGAGTATTCCAGAATAATCATAGCTACATTTCCCCACTTATTCTCCTGCAAACTACAAATAGACAATCCATAGAGAGCTGTGTGGAGCTCTATAGTAGGACTCATGCTTCAGGAGTGAGCCTCAACTGGTGCCAGGATAACCACACATCAGGGTTAGAGACCTACATAGACCTACATAGACCTACATAGACCTCTGTGACATAGACTGTGGAAGGCTCACTGCTGCTGCTGCTGTCATCCCGGCCCATGATTCTGTACTCTCAGGAAAGTATGTCTTGTATAGCCCTATGTCTGTCTGTTTTTAATTCTTCCATCTTTTGGTCTCTTGCTGCTGCATCTCATATACTAGGGTAGGTTGTTCTAGAAGAAAATTCTCAGAAAACAAATATCATCATGAGAGCTGAAAGTACTTCACTTTTACCAGGAATACAAGGTTTTCTAAATGCTCAGACTGCACTGAACAGAGCACATTTTAAGCAACAGAATTTTCCAGTTCAGAATTTTTGTGGAATACTTGCCATGTCCTTCTCCACTTTGTTGTTTTTTCTGTTCTGAACATTGCAAATTAATTTAGACCATTGTTGCAAGTTAAATTGGGGCCAACTCTAGGCTCACAGTTGTCCTCTATCTACAACCAACATTTGATTTCCGTTTAATTCCACTACCAATGTACCTACTCAAAAGGAACAGAGAGAGAATTGGCTCATATGTCTACCCCAACACACACACTTTCAGCCTTCCAAACACCAATCCTTCTATTCTTTCAGTACTATATTCAATAAAGTCCCATGTTGAACACTTATAACTTTGGATTCTTGTGACATGGCTTTGCCTAAGTAGAGATAGTTTAACTGTTAGGTTGCCCATGTTCCTGGTCAAAACAAATCCAAGAGTGCTTTTGGGAAAATAGAAACTGCACTTCTTGGACCCCTCAGAAATCTTACCCCAAACAATAGTGTCCTTTTATCTTACTGACAAGCAGTAAAAAAATTCTGATACACCTAGTTTTATACAAAGCATACTATTGGACTTTAGACACAGTGTAAGGAACAGTAGTCTATTTTAATACCTCACTTCCACCAAAAGACAGGTCATCTGAACCAAAAATAATCAAAGAAACATAAGAATTAAGTGGCATCATATATTACACAAACTTAACAGATTTCTAGGCAATATGCCATTCAAGCTATGGAAATGTCTAGTAATTAAATGAACTCACACAAATTAGACAACACATTATTAAGTTGTCAATAGTTCAAATAAAAATCAAGCATGAAGAAAATAGATTCTACTCAACAGCCTATAGAACTGTATGTATAATAAATAATGTACTAGAATACAAAACAATAATAGAGAAAAATTGAAATGACTCTGTGTATTCTATATGACCACATTGGAATAAAGGTTAAAATCAACAGCAAAAGAATGTCTAGGAGCACAGGGTCCCCAACCTAGAGGAAGTATCCAAGGAGCTGAAGGAGTTTGCAGCCCCATAGGAGGAACAACAATATGAACTAAGCAGTATCACTAAAGCTCCCTGGGACTAAACCACCAATCAAAGAAAACACATGGTGGGACTCGTGGCTCTAGCTCCATGTGTAGCAGAGGATGGCCTAGTCAGTCATCAGTGGGAGGAGAGGCCCTTGGTTCTGTGAAGGTTCTATGCCCCAGTATAGGGGAATGCCAGGGCCAAGATGCAGGAGTGGATGGGTTGGGGAACAGGGGGATGGGGAAGGGAATAGGGGATTTTCAGCAGGGAAACTAGGAAAGGGGATAACATTTGAAATGTAAATAAAGAAAATATCTAATAAAAAATGTCTAGTAATTAAATGAACTCACACAAATTAGACAACACATTATTAAGTTGTCAATAGTTCAAATAAAAATTAAGAAAAACAATTAAAATTCATGAAATTAAATGAAAAAGGAAACACACCACAGCAAAACCTCTGGGACACATTGAAAAGTGGAAAATGTGTTGCTCTAAGGCCACACACATCACACAGTTGTGGCCTCCTCATCACAAAGGGCTCCTGGAAGGGAAAATGAGCCATAGCCTCTCCTCATTCTCCATCCCAGCAACCCCTCCTGCCTCCTTTCCCTGCTTCCTCCTTCCAAATCCTACTGCTGAATTAGTCAGAAATAGACCTCTCTCCATGCTTTGTTCCTTCTCCCTGAGCTCTAATATTCCTCTTTGTAGACATATATTTTGCTCAACCTACTTTAATAAGGGTTCAACCTCCCCTCTAGCCTACCACCAACCAGAGCTAGTATAAAGAAGGTAATTAGGATATGGGAGAAGTGAAACTGTTTAGAAATAATTATTTGGGTCAATTCCAATCTGTTTTCCTCTATCCAGTCCCTTAGCAAACACCAAACAAGAATAAGCAGCTGGAGTCCAGTCCACTAGCAAACACCAAACATGAACCAGCAACTGCATTCCAGTCTACTTAGCAGACACCACACATGAATCAGCAAGAGCAGTTCAGTCTGTGTGAAAACAATTTGTTGTGGGCTTGTTTGCATTGAAGGTTTAATGATTGCTTTGATTACCTTAGGAGTTTATAGCATTATTTATAATTGTTTACCTAATTTGATTTTAGTTTGGTAAATAGTATTTATCAAGAAAACTGTCCTTTACATTTAGATTTTTTTTTTCAATATTTTTCAATTTTTTTGGGCGGGGGGCATACAGGCCTTTGTGGTCTGACCTAAGGATTCTTTGTACTTCCTCAATGTCTATTTTTATGTCAGTCTTTCCTTTTCTGACTTTGTATCTTTGGGCTCTCTCTCTCTCTCTCTCTCTCTCTCTCTCTCTCTCTCTCTCTCTCCCTGCCTTTTAGTTTGGGTAAGGGTTTATCTATCTTGTTGATTTTCTCACAGAATCAGCTCTTGGTTTCATTGGTTCTTTATATTGTTCTCTTTGTTTCTATTTATGGATTTCAGCGCTGAGTTTGATTATTTTATACTGTTTACTCATCTTGTTTGATTCTTTTTGTTCTATATCATTCAAGAAGTAGAGAGCTCTTCTGCTAGCAATTTGAAAGAATGCCTGACATTGAAATTAAACACTTTCTAGAATTCAATGAAAACAAAGGCAAAGCATAGTTAAACTTATGGCACACAATGAAAGCATTGCTAAGAGGAAAGTTAATAACCATGAGTCCCTCCATGTGTACTCTTTGGTTGGTGGTTTAGTCCCTGGAAGCTCTGGAGAGTCTGCTTGTTGATATTGTTTTTCCTATGGAGTTGCAAACTCCTTCACCTCCTTCAGTCCTTTCTCTAACTCCTCTATTGGGGACCCTACACTCAGTGCAATGGTTGGATGCAAGCATCCGACTCTGTATTTGTAAGGCTCTGGCAAGCCTCTCAGGAGACAGCTATATCAGGCTCCTTTCAGCAAATACTTCTTCTTTTTTTTAAATTAAATATTTTCTTTATTTACATTGCAAATGTTATCCCCTTTCCTAGTTTCCCTTCCAAAAGTCCCCTATCTCCTCCCCCATCTCTCTGCTCCCCAACCCACCCACTCACATTCCTGGTCCTGGCATTCCCCTACACTGGGGCAAAGAAACTTCGCAGGGCCTCTCCTCCCATTGATGACCGACTAAGCCATCCTGTGCTACATATACAGCTAGATCCACAAGTTCCACCATGTGTTTTCTTCGATTGGAGGTTTAGATCCAAGTAGTGCTGTGCGTACTGCTAAGTTCATATTGATGTTCTGTCTATGGAGCTTCAAACCCGTTCAGCTCCCTGGGTACTTTCTCTAGCTCCTTCATTAGGGACCTTATGTTCCGTCCAATGGACGATTATGAACATTCCACTTCTGTATTTTCCAGGCACTGGCAGAGCCCCTCGGGAGACAACTATATCAGGCTCCTGTCAGCAAACTTTTGTTGGCATCTGCCATAGTTTCTAGGTTTGGTGGTTGTTTATGGGATGAATCTCCAAGTGGGGCAGTCTCTGGATGGTCATTCCTTCAGTCTCTGCTCTGAACTTTGTCTCTGTAACTCCTTCCATGAGTATTTTGTTCCCCCTTCTAAGAAGGATTCTGAGCTTCTGGGCTAATATCCACGTATCAGTGAGTGCATATCATGTGTGTTCTTTTGTGATTGGGTTACCTCACTTAGGATGATATCCTCCAGATCCATTCAATTGTCTAAGAATTTCATAACTTCATTGTTTTTAATAGCTACATAGTATACCATTGTGTAAATGTACCACATTTTCTGTACCCATTCCTCTGTAGAGGAACATCTGGGTTTGTTACAGTTTCTGGCTATTATAATAAGGCTGCTATGAACATAGTGGAGCTTGTGTCCTTATTACATGTTGGAGCACCTTCTCGGTATATGCCCAGGAGAGGTATTGCTGGATCTCCTAATAGAACTATGTCCAGTTTTCTGAGGAACAACCAAACCGATTTCCAGAGTGGTTATACCCAGCTTGCAGTCCCATCAGCAGTGAAGGAGTGTTCCTCTTATTCCACATCCTCGCCAGCATCTGCTGTCACCTGAATTTTTTATCTTAGCCATTCTGACTGTTGTTAGGTGGAATCTCAGGGTTGTTTTGACTTGCATTTCCCTGATGATTAAGGATGGTGAACATTTTTTCAGGTGCTTCTCAGCCCTTCGGTATTCCTCACTTGAGAATTCTTTGTTTAGCTCTGTACCCCATTTTTAAATGGAGTATATATTGGATATTATCCCCTATCAGATTTAGGATTGGTAAAAATCCTTTCCCAATCTGTTGGTGGCCCTTTTGTCTTATTGACAGTATCTTTTACCAAGACAGACACTACCTCAGGGTGAAAGGCTGGAAAACAATTTTCCAAGCAAATGGTCCAAAGAAACAAGCTGGAGTAGCCATTCTAATATCCAATAAAATTGACTTTCAACCCAAAGTTATCAAAAAAGACAAGGAGGGGCACTTCATACTCATCAAAGGTAAAATCTTCCAAGATGAACTCTCAATTCTGAATATCTATGATCCAAATGCAAGAGCAGCCACATTCATTAAAGAAACTTTAGTAAAGCTCAAAGTACATACACATCACACCTCACACAATAATAGTGGGAGACTTCAACACCCACTCTCACCTTTGGACAGTATCATTTACTTTACAGAAGCTTTGTAATTTTATGAGGTCCCATTTGGTGATTCTCAGTCTAACAGCACAAGCCATTCCTGATCTGTTCACAAATTTTTCCCCTGTGCTTTTTGAGGCTTTCCCCCACTTTCTCCTCTATAAGTTTCAGTGTCTCTGGTTTTATGTGGAGTTCCTTGATCCACTTAGGCTTGAGCTTAGGAGATAAGAATGGATCAATTCACACTCTTCTACATGATAACTGCCAGTTGTGCCACCACTATTTGTTGAAATGGCTGTCTTTTTTCCACTGGATGGTTTTAGCTCCCTTGTCAAAGATCAAGTGACCATAGGTGCATAGGTTCATTTCTGGGTCTTCAATTCTATTCCCTTGATCTACCTGTCTGTCACTGTACCGGTACCATGCAGTGGTTTTTTTTTTTTTTTTTTTTTTTTTCACAATTGCTCTGTAGTACAGCTTGAGGTCAGGCATGGTGCTTCCACCAGAGGTTCTTTTATTGTTCAGAATAGTTTTTGCTATCCTAGGTTTTTCGTTATCCCAGATGAATTTGCAAATTGTTCTTTCTAACTTGGTGAAGAATTGAGTTGGAGTTTTGATGGGGATTGCATTGAATCTGTAGACTGCTTTTGGCAAGATAGCCATTTTGACTATATTAATCCTGCCAATCCATGAACATAGGAGGTCTTTCCATCTTCTGAGATCTTCTCATCTTCTGAGATCTTCTTTGATTTCTTCAGAGACTTGAAGTTCTTATCATACAGATCTTTCACTTCCTCAGTCAGAGTCACACCAAGATATTTTTATATTATTTGTGACTATTGTGAAGGGTGTTGTCTCCCTAATTTTTTTCTCAGCCTGTTTATCCTTTGTGTAGAGAATGGCCACTGATTTGTTTGAGTTAATTTTATATCCAGCTACTGCGCTGATGCTGTTTATCAGGTTTAGGAGTTCTCTGGTGGATCTTTTAGGATCACTTATATATAATATCATATCATCTGCAAATAGCGATAATTTGAGTTCTTCCTTTCCAATTTGTATCCCCTTGACCTCCTTTTGTTGTCGAATTGCTCTGGCTAGGACTTCAAGTACTATATTGAATAGGTAGGGAGAAAGTGGGCAGCCTTGTCTAGTCCCTTATTTTAATGGGATTGCTTCCAGCTTCTCTCCATTTACTTTGATGTTGGCTACTGGTTTGCTGTATATTGCTTTTATTATGTTTAGGTATGGGCCTTGAATTCCTGATCTTTCCATGACTTTTATCATAAATGGGTGTTAGATTTTATCAAATGCTTTCTCAGCATCTAACGAGATGATCATGTGGTTTTTATCTTTGAGTTTGTTTATATAGTGGATTACGTTGATGGATTTCCATATATTAAACCATCCCTGCATCCCTGGAATTAACCCTACTTAATCATGATGGATGATTGTTTTGATGTGTTCTTGGATTCTGTTAGTGAGGATTTTATTGAGTATTTTTGCATTGATATTCATAAGGGAAATTAGTCTGAAGTTCTCTTTCTTTGTTAGGTCTTTATGTGGTTTAGGTATCAGAGTAATTGTGGCTTCATAGAGTGAATTGGGTAGTGTGCCTTCTGTCTCTATTTTGTGGAATAGTTTGTAAAGTATTGCTATTAGGTCTCTTTGAAGGTCTGATAGAATTCTGCAATAAGCTCATCTGGTCCTGGCCTTTTTTGGTTGGGAGACTTTAATGACTGCTTCTATTTCTTTCAGGGTTATGGGATTGTTTCGATGGTTTATCTGATTTAACTTTGGTATTTGGAATCTGTCTAGAAAATTGTCCATTTCATCTAGACTTTCCAGTTGTGTTGAGTATAGGCTTTTGTAGTAGGATCTGATCTTTTTTTTTTTTTTTAAATTTTCTTAGTTTCTGTTGTTATGTCCCCCCTTTCATTTCTGATTTTGTTAATTTGGATACTGTCTCTGTGCCATGTGGTTAGTCTGGCTAAGGATTTGTCTATCTTGATTTTCTCAAAGAGCCATTTCCTGGTTTGGTTGATTCTTTGTATAGTTCTTTTTGTTTTGATTTGGTTGACTTCAGCCCTGAATTTGATTATTTCCTGAAGTCAACTTGACACAGCTGGGTTATCACAAAGAAAGGAGCTTCAGTTGGGGAAGTGCCTCCATGAGTCCAGCTGTGGGGCATTTTCTCAATTAGTGATCAAGGGGGAAGGTCCCTTGTGGGTGGTATCATCTCTGGGCTGGCAGTCTTGGGTTCTATAAGAGAGCAGGCTGAGCAAGCCAGGGGAAGCAAGCCAGTAAAGAACATCCCTCCATGGCATCTGCATCAGCTCCTGCTCTCTGGCCTGCTTGAGTTCCAGTCCTGACTTCCTTTGGTGATGAACAGCTGTAAGGAAGTGTAAGCCGAATAAACCCTTTCCTCCCCAAGTGCTTCTTGGTCATGATGTTTGTGCAGGAATAGAAACCCTGACTAAGACACCATGTGTGTTGTTTTCTGATTGGATTACCTCACTCCGGATGATATTTTCTAGGTCCATCTATTTTCCTAAGAATTTTATGAGTTCATTGTTTTAAATAAGACTGCTATGAACATAGTGGAGTATGTGTTCTCATTACATGTTGGAGAATCTTTTGAGAATATACCCAGGAGTGGTATAGCTGGGTTCTCTGGTAATACTATGCCCAATTTTCTGAGGAACCACCAGACTGATTTCCAGAGTGGTTGTACTAGCTTTTAATCCCACCAGCAACGGAGGAGTGTTCCTTTTTCTCCACGTCCTCACCATCATCTGCTATCATCTGAGATTTTGATCTTAGCCATTCTGAATGGTTTGAGGTGGAATCTCCGGGTTGTTTTGACTTGCATTTCCCTGATGATTAAGGATGTTGAACATTTTAAATCAGAGTCTTGCTTTTGTCATCTGTTTGGGTAGCCAGGGTTCACTGTGGTGGGAGAACTGGGTTCTATTGATACCAAGTAGCCTTGATTTTTGTTGCTTATGTTCTTGTTTTTGCCTCTTGCCATCTGTTTATATCTGGTGTTAGCTGGTATTGCTGTCTCTGACTTTGGCTTGTCCCTCCTGAAAGCCTGTGCATCAGTACTCCTGGGAGACTAGTTTTCTCTGGGAGTAATTTGGGTATGGAGAGCTGTAGTACAGGGTCAGCTCTGGTGTGCAGACAGAGAGCAGAAGGATCCTGTCCACATCTGATCTTTGGTTCCTGCATACGGATGGCTTTGTGAGTGTCCCTCTTGGGCCAGGAATTTGAAGACAAGTGGTGGTCTTACCTGTGCTCGCAGGTGTGTAGACACTCCTGGGAGACCAGCGCTCTCATGGTGGTATTTGTATATGTAGCTGTGTGGCACAGGGTCAGCTCTGGGCACAGACGGAGACTGGAAGGCTCCTATCCCAGGCTGTCCCTCAGTTCCTGTGTCCTAAGGATTCTGCGTGGGTTCCTCTGAGCAGCAGTGGTGATCTTACCTGCACTCACTTAACTGCCCACACTCCTCTTTTAATTTCTTTATTTAGGTACTTGAAGTTTTTGTCATATAGATCTTTTACTTTCCTGATTAGAGTTACAGCAAGATTTTTTAAAAATTTGTTGCTATTGTGAAGGGTGTTGTTACCCTGAATTCTTTCTGAATCTCTTTGTCATTTGTATAAAAGAGTACTACAGATTTCTTTGAGTTAGTTTTATATCAGCCATTTTACTGAAGTTGTTTATCAGCTATAGGAGTTCTCTGGTAGAATCTTGGGGCATTGCTTATGTAGAATATCATATCATCTGTGAATAGTGATACCTTGACTTACTTTCCAATTTGTATCCACTTGATCTACTTTTGCTGTCTTATTGCTTTAGGTAGAGCTTCAAGTACAATATAGAATAGATAGGGAGAGAATAGGCAGCCTTGTCTTGTCCTGGATTTTAGTGGGATTATTTCTTTCCACTTAATTTGACCTTCCCTATAGAAAGCCAACATTCACGTGGAAACTGAACAACACTCTACTCAATGATACCTTGGTCAAGGAGGAAATAAAGTAAGAAAAAAGACTTTTTAGAGTTTAGTGAAAACGAAGCCACAACATACCCAAACTTATGGGACACAATGAAAGCAGTCCTAAGAGGAAAACTCATAGCCCTGAGTGCCTCCAAAAAGAAACTAGAGAGAGCATATACTAGTAGCCTGACAGCACACCTAGAAACCCTAGAACCAAAGGAAGTAAATTCACCTAAGAGGAGTAGACGGCAGGAAATAATAAAACTCAGGGCTGAAATCAACCAAGTGGAAACAAAAAGAACTATTCAAAGAATCAGTCAAACCAGGAGCTGGTTCTTTGAGAAAATCAACAAGATAGATAAACCCTTAGCCAGACTAACTAGAGGGCACAGGGACAGTATCTGAATTAACAAAATCAGAAATGAAAAGGGAGACATAACAACTGATCCTGAGGAAATCCAAAACATCATTAGATCCTACTACAAAAGCCTATACTCAACACAACTGGAAAACCTGGATGAAATGGACAACTTCCTAGACAGATACCAGGTACCAAAGTTAATTCAGGATCAGATTAACAATCTTAACAGTCCCATTTCCCCTAAAGAAATAGAAGCAGTCATTAATAGTCTCCCAACCAAAAAAAAAGCCCAGGACCAGATGGGTTTAGTGTAGAGTTCTATCAGACCTTCAAAGAAGACCTAATTCCAACTCTCCTAAAGCTATTCCACAAAATAGAAACAGAAGCTACTCTACCCAATTCGTTCTATGAAGCCACAATTACTCTAATACCTAAACCACACAAAGATCCAACAAAGAAAGAGAACTTTAGACCAATATCCCTTATGAATATTGATGCAAAAATACTCAAAATCCTCGCAAACCAAATCCAAGAACATATCAAAACGACCATCCATCATGACCAAGTAGGCTTCATCCCAGGGATGCAGGGATGGTTTAATATACGGAAATCCGTCAACGTAATCCACTATATAAACAAACTCAAAGACAAAAATCACATGATCATCTCTTTAGATGCTAAGAAAGCATTTGACAAAATCCAGCACCCATTCATGATAAAAGTCATGGAAAGATCAGGAATTCAACGCCCATACCTAAACATAATAAAAGCAATATACAGCAAACCAGTAGCCAACATCAAAGTAAACAGAGAGAAGCTGGAAGCAATCCCACTAAAATCAGGGACCAGACAAGGCTGCCCACTTTCTCCCTACTTATTCAATATAATACTTGAAGTCCTAGCCAGAGCAATTTGACAATGAAAGGAGATCAAGGGGATACAAATTGGAAAGGAAGAAGTCAAAATATCACTATTTGCAGATGATATTATAGTATATATAAGTGACCCTAAAGATTCCACCAGAGAACTCCTAAACCTGATAAACAGTGTCAGCGCAGTAGCTGGATATAAAATTAACTCAAACAAATCAGTGGCCTTTCTCTACACAAAAGATAAACAGGATGAGAAAGAAATTAGGGAAACAACACCCTTCACAATAGTCACAAATAATATAAAATACCTTGGTGTGACTTTAACAAAGGAAGTGAAAGATCTGTATGATAAGAACTTCAAGTCTCTGAAGAAAGAAATTGAAGAAGATCTCAGAAGATGGAAAGAACTCCCATGCTCATGGATTGGCAGGATTAATATAGTCAAAATGGCTATCCTGCCGAAAGCAATCTACAGATTCAACGCAATCCCCATCAAAATTCCAACTCAATTCTTCATTGAGATAGAAAGGGCAATTTGCAAATTCACCTGGAATAATAAAAAACCCAAGATAGCAAAAACTATCATAAACAATAAAAGAACCTCTGGTGGAATCACCATGCCTGACCTCAAGCTGTACTACAGAGCAATTGTGATAAAAACTGCATGGTCCTGGTATAACAACAGACAGGTAGACCAATGGAATAGAATTGAAGACTCAGAAATGAACCCACACACCTTTGGTCACATTATCTTTGATAAGAGAGCTAAAACTATCCAGTGGGGGGAAAAAAACAGCTTTTTTTTTTTTTTTTTGGTTTTTGAGACAGTATATGCCGCTACTGGGCATATACCCAGAAGATATTCCAACTGGTAACATGGTTACATGCTCCACTATGTTCATAGCAGCCTTATTTATAATAGCCAGAAGCTGGAAAGAACCCAGGTGTCCCTCAACAGAGGAATGGATACAAAAAATGTCATACATTTACACAATGGAGTACTACTCAGCTATTAAAAAATGAATTTATGAAATTCTTGAGCAAATGGATGTATCTGGAGGATATCATCCTGAGTGAGGTAACCCAATCACAAAAGAAGTCACTTAATATGCACTCACCGATAAGTGGATATTAGTCCAGAAACCTAAAATACCCAAGATACAATTTCCAAAACACAAGAAAATCAAGAAAGACCAACACATGGATACTTCATTCCTCCCTAGAATAGGGAATAAAATATACATGGAGGTAGGTGCAGAGACAAAGTTTGGAGCTACAATGAAAGGATGGACCATCCAGAGAGTGCCCCACCCAGGTGGTCCATCCCATAATCAGCCACCAAATGCAGACACTACTGCATATGCCAGCAGGATATTGCTGAAAGGACCCTGATATAGCTGTCTCCTGGGAGGCTTTGACAGTCCCTGACAAATAAAGAAGTGGATGCTCACAGTCATCTATAGGGCAGAACACAGGATCCCTAATGTAGGAGCTAGAGAGCGTACCCAAGAGCTGTAGGGGTCTGCAACCCTATAGATGGAACAACAATATGAACTAATCAGAACCCCCAGATCTCATGTTTCTAACTGCATATGTATTAGAAGATGGCCTAGTTGGCCATTATTGTGGACGAAAGGCCCTTGGTCTAGTAATCTTTATATGCCCCAGTACAGGGGAATGCCAGGGCCAAGTAGTGGGAGTGGGTGGGTAGGGGAGCAAGCTAGGGGGAGGGTATAGGGGACTTATTGGATAACACTTGAAATGTAAATGAAGAAAATATCTAATTAAAAAAAAGAAAGCATCACAAAAGAAATCATTGGACATGTGCTCACTGATAAATGGATATTAGCCCAGAAACTTAGAATACCCAAGATACAATCTGCAAAACACAAAATCAAGAAAAAAGACCAGCACGTGGATACTTCATTCCTCCTTTGAATAGGAAGCAAAATACCCATGAAAGGAGTTACAGAGATAAAGTTTAGAGCTAAGATGAAAGGATGGACCATACAGAGACTAACCCACCGGGGATCCATCCCATAATCAGTCACTAAACTCAGACACTATCACATAGGACAGCAAGTGTTTACTGAAGGGACCCTGATATAACTGACTCCCACAGAAGTGGATGCTCACAGTCATCCATAAGAGGGAGCACAGGGCCCACATTGGAGAAGCTAGAGATAGAACCCCAGGAGCTGAAGGGGTCTGCAACCCTAGAAGAGGAACAACAATATGAACTAATCAGAACCCCCAGAATTCGTGTCTTTAGCTCCATATGTAGCAGAAGATGGCCTAGTCGGCCATCATTGGGAGGAGAGGCCCCTTGGTACTGCAATCTTTATATGCCCCAATACAGGGGGAACGCCAGGGCCAAGTAGTGGGAGTGGGTGGGCAGGGGAGCAGGGAGGGGAGGGGGGGAGGGGATTTTCGGGATAGCAGTTGAAATGTAAATTAAGAAAATATCTAATAAAAAATGCTGAAAAAAAAGCAGCTTGGGAAAAAATAAACTTGCTTCAGTGCTTGCTGGAGTCATGTTCAAAAAAAAAAAAAGAAAGAGATGGGAAAGTCTAATCTTGAGCATGCTCCGTGAAGGAGGGCCAGTCATCCTGAATGTCCTCAGCGTAAGGTCATTGAACCGAAGCTCCAGGATATAAATTGTGGGCAGATGTTAAGATGGCTCAGCAGGTAAAAGCACCCACAACAAAGACTGGCAACCTGATTAGGCCTCAGATCCAAACAGTGGAAGAAAAACAGTGATGCCTCAAGCTTTAACCATCCACTCACGTGCACAGATGGCACACACACTCACACACACACACACACACACACACACACACACACACACACACATGCAACCACAAATATTAAAAGCAAATTTTATCTTCCTGAAAGTTAATAGTGGGGATAGGCTGTGAACAGTCCCTGTGGTTTGGCTGAGGGAGGTTTGGGAGGGGCAAAGAAGGCAGATACATTTTAGCCTATCAAAGTGTGGTTTGGTCATGGCAGCAGATTTAAACCTTCCCCACTGATTAGCAACAGGGACAGTAACCACAGTCTCTGGTAGCTTGGCAATACAGTAAACATAGAAGTGCGGGAGTCTGTAAACCAACAACTGATGTAGTTCAGGAATTTCTGCTTTCACGGTCAACCCAGGTTGTCCCTAAATGCTTCTCTGCTGACAGGTAACCCCAGGCCCCAAACACACACACACACACACACACACACACACACACACACACACACACACACGTGCCCCATGGACAGGTACCCCTCCTAGGTTCTTTGGGTCAAACTGTGGCAATCTGCTACCTCTAGTGAGAGTTGAACACCAGCTATTGAAGCCATGGGTGGCTTTGGTAGATTCTAGGGGCAGGTTTCTGTGATAGAGGCATGTAACTTTCTAACTCGCCTAGTTATTTACGTCATTAAAAAGTAAGCGGGTAAGCCGGGCGTGGTGGCGCACGCCTTTAATCCCAGCACTCAGGAGGCAGGGCAGAGGCAGGCGGATTTCTGAGTTCGAGGCCAGCCTGGTGTACAAAGTGAGTTCCAGGACAGCCAGGGCTATACAGAGAAACCCTGTCTCCTAAAAAAACAAAACAAAACAAATAATAAAAAAAAAAAAAATAAGCGGGTGATTCACCAGTGAACATCTAAAATGTCTGAATGGAAAAGATGAGAACCCAATGAGTTTGTTATTTTCGGCATAACCACAAGATGGCGCCAACCTTCCATTATAACTATTTCGCCGCTTTTTTTTTTTTTTTTTTTTTCAATTTCCACAAGATTATAATCTCTTGCATGGTTTGATTAGTCTTCCCTGGAATACAGACATGTAGATTAAAACAATTTATTTCACAAATAAATCAGAGTGTCACACTCAAAAACAGAGATAAGCAATTTTTGAGGCGTTCTCCCACCATACAATTCATCAGGCTAATTTTATTTGTACAGAAAGGAGGAGCCAGCCACCTGATGGCAGTTCTCAGCCAGTGAGCAAAGGCAGTGGCTCCTCCTAGTCTTCCTCCGATTTTTCAAGCGTTTGTGAGTTCTGATTCCAAGATCAACAACCGCTGCGAGTTGTTTCTAATTACCCTGTTTTTCTTTTTTCTTCGTTATTCCATAAACGGAATTCAGATTTCTAAGTATATCTACAAAACTAAAATTGGCTGACCACATTGCAGTGTCGGTTTTAAAGACCCTTTAGGTGGTCAAATGCTGCTGTGTGCAAGTATCAGCCTCCAGGCTCAAACCCCTGCTCTGTTTGGGATGGGGCCTGAAATCAAAGAGATGGCTTTGGATTTTGGATTAAATATGTCTGCTATCCCCCACCCCCACCCCCGTGTTAATTTACAAGCATTAGAACATCTGCTCAAATGACTAGGGCTGAAGATGAGGGCTTTTTTTTTTTTTTCCCCACTCAGCTGCAAAAGTCCACATGTATTCTGGCATCTGGCAAAATAGGGTTCTGCGCTTGATACCATTATGGCTTGATGATCTTTCCCTGTGTCCCTCCTGTCCTTCCCCCGCTGCCTTGGGTTTGTGTTCAAGCACTCATTAGATCTTCAAGGACTTCAAAGCTCTTTCTTCCTGGCCAGCAAATGACTGTAGAAGTTCTAGTCTTTAAGGAGACTAATTACTGTCTCCAGGGGATCCAGCAAGTACTCAGGTGCACAGTCATGAGCCCAGCTCCTGGGCCAGGAGGATGTGTGGTTAGTTGACTCATGCTTGTGTGGCTTGGTTCACCCTTGGAGTGGTGAGAGAGTTCACCAAGCACATAGCTTTGGAGTAAAGCGAACTCTCCAAGTTAAAATGGGGTGTGGTGGGCGTGCTTTGAAAATTGGGGTGTCAATGAGCCTACCTCCAGTGACATACTTCCTCTAACAAGGTCACACCTCCTGATCTGTGTCAAGTAGCACCCCTTACTAATGACTCAGCATAACCCTGACTTGACACCAAGGCAAAACTAGGGGGGAAAAAAATCCCTGAACTTGCTACAGATTCCCACCAATCCTTGATCACAAAAACAAAAAACAAAATAAAACAACAACAATAAAAACAAAACAAGACAAAACAAACCCATCAGTCCCTTAACAGGAAAATCCACTAATCCCAGAATTCACCCACGCTCAGGAAACAAAATCCCACCAATCCTCATCCTAGAAATCTCCACCCTTGAAAGGTCCACATACTGCCTCCACCCCAAGAAATCCTATACAAACCCTCCTTTCTTCTCAGTTCCATGCTGCTTTTCCCAGGAGCAGAGGCAGCCCTCTTCCGGGCTGTTCCCTCCCTGTGTGAGGGTTGTTGTGCACTGTGACTTTGTGGTATTCCTTGGCTGTAACAAGTTACTCAGAGCAGAGTTTTCACTGAGGAAACCTTCCCCCTGCCAGAACAAAACCGTTAACACTCTGAGGAAACCTTTGCCTCCATTGCCTCCGGGAGTAGAACTGATACACTTGCATCGGGCAAACTTTCCCTTGCAGCAACTGGAACAGAGCTGTTCTGTAGAAGCCTTTCTCTTCAGAGCTGCAACACTTACAATTCCAACATCTATAGGCAAGAACAGGGATTCAAACTCATGATTCTTCTTGCTTGCTGCTGGTGTTCAGCAAGTTTCTTACAGAGCCAAGAGCCGGCCCATGGAATGGTACTACCCCTAATGAGGCTGAGTTTTTTCCCCATCTTAACCAAGAGTTGATACAATACTCTATAGAGATTCCCACAGTCAACCTGTTGTAGATAATTCATCAGCAAGGCACTCTTCCCAGGTTGTTCTAGATTGTGTCAAATTGACAGGTAAACTGACTAACATACCAGGATATTTGTTTATTAGGAGGTAAACTGATTATTAACTTTATTTTATCTGCACCTTTAATTTCCCTAGATCATGTAGCCTACAACAGTACTGGTTCCAGAAGTAAAGATGTAAACATTATGGAGGGACCATCATTTTGCCTAATGCAGATATAGTTGTGGCCTTCGGTTAAGAAGTTGATTATTAAAAAATATCTTTTATTAAATTCACAGTTGTAGTATTTGGATCTAAAACACAAGTAATTTATAAAATCCTGGACTTCCACTTAGCTCTTCCTTATGTGTAGGCACAAACATACTCCACACTGCTCCTATTTTCATTTCTGTTACTGTGATAAAAATACACTCACAAAAAGCAACATAAGGAAGAGAGTTTATCTGGCTTACAATTCCAAGTGTCACCCCGGGGAAGTCAGGGCAGAAACTTGAAGCATGGTCACATCCACAGTGAAGAGCAGAGAGAATTGCATGCGTGGATGCTGACTTGTGCTTAGCCCCCTGTCTATATGTACACAGGTCAGGATCATCTGTCTAGGGAATGGTGTCACCCACAATGGGTAAACCTTTCCAAATAAATTAATGCAATTAAGGCAGTATCCCACAGGCTAACTTGATTGAGACTGTCCCTCATTGAGACTCCCTTCCTCTGGCTTCCACTATCTTCCTGGGTGATTCTAGATTGGATCAAGTTGACAATTAGAAGTGGCTGCTACACCATTGACCTCCACATCAAAGATAGACCTAATTGCTCACATTATGTAAAAACCAGGGTAAGTATGGTAAAGCACACGCAGGACAGAAGATGTTTCCATTAGCTTGGGTTTAACACACATCTTCTTCTTTCTTACTAATGACCCTGACTTGAAGATTTCTTTCTTTGGCTATTAGGGTATGACTTAGCCAACTGAAAGCAAAGAGCTATTGTCAACTGGTACCTTTCAAATTTTACTTTTTTCTTCTAGCCAATAGCAACAAGGACAGAGTGAGAAAAACACATGTGAAGGTTGGGCCTTTGCCCAGGAAATGAGCTGCTGAAAAGGATTTGCTCTCAGACACTATCATGAGAATGATTTCATTGGGAGTAGAATTTGGAGAAGGAAATAATGCAGCTTTTTCTGAGGGAACAGAGGGTGCCTTTGAATGATCCTCACACTCACCAGAGACTATAATCCTGTTATCACATTACACCAAGAGGATGGAAGTGTTGGACTATGGCTTGTTTTGAAAATATTTATATGTGGACTCTATGAGATGGGTCCACAGTGAAGGCACTTGCCACAGAGCCTGATGAAGCTAAGGTCAATTCCCGGGACCCACACAGAGGATGGAGAGAGCTGATGGCCATAAGTTGTCTTCTGACCTCTACATATTCTATGAACTATGCACACACGGCTCACATGTCATTTCCATCAGTGCCGATGGAAGATGTAGCTGTGCCTGTATAGGGAGGGCCATTTGGCGCTTGTTACTGAATAACAAACATACAATAAGAAGGCTTTGTACAAAAGGCCAGCGTCAGGGCTTGGAGAGATGGCTCAGTGGTTAAGAGCACTGACTGCTCTTTCAGAGGTCCTGAATTCAACTTGCAGCAACCACACGATGGTTTACAATCATCTGTAATGGAGATCCGATGTCCTCTTCTGGTGTGTCTGAAGACAGCTACAGTGTCACATACATGAAAGAAAGAAAGAAAGAAAGAAAGAAAGAAAGAAAGAAAGAAAGAAAGAAAGAAAGAGAAAGAAAAAAGAAAAGAAAAGAAAAGAAAAGGAAAGGAAAGGAAAGGAAAGGAAAGGAAAGGAAAGGAAAGGAAAGGAAAGGAAAGGAAAGGAAAGGAAAGGAAAGGAAAAAAGCCAGGGTCAGTCAAAGCCAGAAGCAAGGGAAGAAAGTACTGTGTTTGCTGATGTGGGACTGTGTTCATATGATGCCATCAATTATCTAGTTCATGGAAAGATCACAATATGAAAAAGCAACCCAATAGAAAGAGGAAGGTAAGGACAGAAGGGAGAAGTGTAAAGTGAAATCTTCCAGTGCTGATAGATCACTGTAAGGTTGGTGCACCAGTGTTGAGTGGTAAGTGGAACCTCTGCTTGCTATCTTCACTGGTAACAGTTACTTGAAAACCATGCACACCTACTAAGCCTCCTAGACTCACTGAATTTTACTCTCAAGTCTGTTTCTTCAATAAATAATTTCAAGCAACAAAACCCCCTCTTAATAGCTTCATCAGAGCAATTGATTCTTGGCTCAACATTTCTCTGGCTTTAGGTTTTTATTGACTAACTGTCTGTTTTTCCTATTAACATTTCTTTTATGATTTCAATAGCAGTTTAACACCTGGCCTGCAGACCTGCTGTGGAGGAAGACTTGGTCATTATCTTATCTCACTCATTCCAGCATCTTTTAAAACTGGGCTTTGATGATGTTCCTGCTCAGATCCTAGCGGGCAGGATTCTCTAGACCGACATTTTGGGGAGGAAAACCCTGTAATTCCTGAATCCATTTGGGATGCCTCTGGACATCTGGCATTCCAGTGTCATCCCTTACTTTTTACTACAGCTCCCTGCTGTTAGATACTGCATTTTGCATATTCCCAAAGCCAGTCTATCTGCCAGTGATGTGTCTGGTGCAAAAATTCTTCAAGAGAGGAGCAGTCCACAGAAGTTAATCCATGTCTGGGTGGATTTTGGTGTCACAAAGCAGATTTCTTTTATTTTCTCCTGTTTTTTCTTTCCTTTTTAAAAAATTATCTTTAATCTTTTTTCATAGTCCAGTCATTATGCCCATCCTGGTCCACTCTCCAACAATTCTCATCCCATTCCTCCTCCCCCATCTCCAAAAGAATGTTCCTACCCCACCACCCCACCCCATCAGACCTTCCCACTCCCTGGTGCCTCAAGACTTTTGGAGTTAGGTGCATCTTCTCTCACTGAGGCCAGACCAGGCAGTCTTCTGCTGTATATGTTTCAGGGGCCTTGGACCAGCTGGTATATGCTGCCAGGTTGGTAGCTCAGTGACTGAGAGAACTCAGGGGTCCAAATTAGTTGAGACTGCTGATCTTTCTTTCTCTTTCTTTCTTTCTTTCTTTCTTTCTTTCTTTCTTTCTTTCTTTCTTTCTTTCTTTCTCTCTCTCTCTCTCTCTCTCTCTCTCTCTCTCTCTCTCTTTCTTTTTTTGAGACAGGGTTTCTCTGTGTAGCCCTGGATATCCTGGAACTCACTCTGTAGACCAGGCTGCCCTCAGAAATCTGCCTGCCTCTGCCTCCTCAGAGCTGGGATTAAACGCGTGCGCCACCACCACTGCCCAGCTGACTGCTGATCTTCTTATGGGGTTGTCCTCCTTCTCAACTTCTTCCATCCTTTCCCTGATTCAACCACAGGGGTCCCTGACTTCAATTTATTGGTCAGGTGTACATATGTGCATCTATCTCAGTCAGCAGCTTATTGGCCCTCTTGGAGGGCAGCTATGCTAAGCTCCTGTCTCTTAGACCATCATAGCATCAGTAATAGTGTCAGGCCTTGGGGCCTCCCCTTGAGCTGGATCCCAAGTTGAGCCAGTCACTGGACCACCTTTCCCCCAGTCTTCTCCATTTTTGTCCCTGTAGTTCTTTTAGACAGGAACAATTCTGGGTCAGAGCTTTTGACTGTGGGACAGCAATCCATCCCTCCACTTGATGCCCTGTCTTTCTACTAGAGAGGTGGACTCTACGAGTTCCCTCTCCCCACTGTTCAGCATTTCATCTAAGGTCCCTCCCTTTGAGTCCTGGGAGTCTATCACCTCCCAGGTCTCTGGAACATTCTAGAGGGTCCTGCACCTCCCAGGTCCCAAGGTTGCCTGTTTCTGCTCATTCTGCTGGCCCTCAGGGCTTCACTCTTGCCTCCCTCCACCTGACCATGTTCCCCTTTTGCTCTCCCTGTCTGTTCTCCCACCCAGGTCCCTCCCTCCCTCTGCCCCCCCTGATTGTCTTTTTCTCTCTCCCAAGTGAAACTGAAGCATTCTCACTTGGGCTTCTTAACCTTCTTGAGCACTGTGGATTGTAGTCCGAATATTCTGTATTTTTTGGCTAATATCTACTTGTTAGTGAGTACATACTATGTGTGTCCTTTGGGGTCTGAGTTACCTCACTCAGGATGATATTTTCTAGTTCCATCTATTTGTCTGCAAAATTTATTGATAGCCGAGTAGTATTTCATTGTGTAATTGAACCAAATTTTCCACATCTATCCTTCTATTGTGGGACATCTGAATTGTTTCCAGCTTCTGGCTTTTACAAATAAGGCCATTATGAACAAAATGAGGTGCGTGCCCTTGTGGCATTGTGGGGCAACTTTTGGGTATATTTCCAAGAGTGGTATAGCTGGGTCTTCAGGTAGATCTATTTCTAATTTTCTGAAGAACCTCCAGATTGATTTCCAGAGTGGTTGTACCAGTTTGAAATCCCACCAGCAATGGAAGAGTGTTCCTCTTTCTCCACATCCTCGCCAAAATGTGTTGTCACCTGAGGTTTTGGTCTTAGCCACTCTGATTGGTGTAAGATGGAATCTCAGGGTTGTTTATTTGCATTTCCCAGATAACTAAGGATGTTGAACATTTCTTTAGGTGCTCCTCGGCCATTCAAGATTCCTCTGTTGTGAATTCTCGGCTTAGTTCTCTACCCCCTTTTTTATGAATGGGTTGTTTGGTTTTTGAAGGTTAACTTCTTGTGTTTTTATATATTTTGGATCTTTATATATAAATGGTGCTGCTGGGGCTGGAGAGATGGCTCAGTGGTTAAGAGCACTGACTGCTCTTCCAGAGATCCTGAGTTCAATTCCCAGCAACCACATGGTGGCTTCCAACCATTTGTAATAACATCTCATTCCCTCTTTATATATTTTAGCTCTCTATTGTATGTGAGGTAAGTGAAGAGTTTTTCCTAGTCTGTAGGTTGCAAATTTGTCCTATTGATTATATTATTTGCCTTACAGAAGCTTTTCAGTTTCATGAGGACCCATTTATCAATTCTTGATCTTAGAGCATGAGCCATTGGAGTTCTGTTTAGAAAAATTTCCCCTGTGCCAATGAGTTTGAGGTTCTATCCCACTTTCTCTTCTATTAGATACAGTGTATCTGGTTTTATGTTGAGGTTCTTGATCCACTTGGACTTGAGCTTTTTGCAAGGTGACAAATATGGATCTATTTTCATTTTTCTACATTCTGACTGCCAGTTAGAGCAGCACTATTTATTTTTTTAAGATTTATTTATTTATTTATTTATTTATTTATTTATTTATTTAATGTATATGAGTACACTATTGCTCTCTTCAGACACACCAGAAGAGGGCACCAGATATTGCTACAGATGGTTGTAAGCCACCATGTGGTTGCTGGGATTGAACTCAGGACCTCTGAAACAGTAGTCACTGGTCTTAACCACTGAGCCATCTTTCCAGCCCCAGCAGCACCATTTACTGAAGATGCTTTCTTTTGTCCATCGTGTAGTTTTGGTTTCTCTCTTTGCCAAAGATCAAGTGTCCATAAGTGTGTAATTTTATTTCTGGGTCTTCAATTCTATTCCATTGATCAACCTGTCTGTCTCTGTACCAATATCATGCATACAGTTTTTGTTTTTGTTTTTCACTATTGCTCTGTAGCTTGAGGTCAGGGATAGTGATTCCCCCAGAAGTTCTTTTATTGTTAAGAATTACTTTCACTATTCTGGGATTTTTTTTTTTTCCAGATGAATTTGAGAATTGCTCTTTTCATATCTTTGAGGAATTGTGTTGGGATTTTGATGAGGCTTGCATTAAATCTGTAGATAGCTTTTGGTAGGATGGCCATATTTAGTATGTTTATTCTACCAATCCATGAGCATGGGTGTCTTAGTCAGGGTTTCTATTCCTGCACAAACATCATGACCAAGAAGCAAGTTGGGGAGGAAAGGGTTTATTCAGCTAACACTTCCACATTGCTGTTCATCACCAAGGAAGTCAGGCCTGGAACTCAAGCAGGGCATGAAAGCAGGAGCTGATGCAGAGGCCATGGAGGGATGTTCTTTACTGGCTTGGTTCCCCTATCTTGCTCAGCCTGCTCTCTTGTAGAACCTAAGACTACCAGCCCAGAGATGGTTCCACCCACAAGGGGCCTTTCCCCCTTGATCACTAATTGAGAAAATGCCTTACAGCTGGATCTCATGGAGGCACTTCCCCAACTGAAGCTCCTTTCTCTGTGATAACTCCAGCCTGTGTCAAGTTGACAAAAAACTAGCCAGTACAATGGGAGATCTTTCTGTTTTCTGAGATCATCTTTGATTTCCTTCTTGAGAGACTTGAAATTGTTTCTTTCACTTGTTATAGTCACTTGGTTAGAGTTACCCCAAGGTATTTTATATCATTTGTGACTATTGTGAAGGGTCTTGTTTCTCTAATTCGTTCTCGGCCTGTTTATCATTTGTGTGAAGGAAGGCTATTGATTTGTTTAAGTTAATTTTATAGCCAGCCACTCTGCTCAAGTTGTTTATCAGCTGTAGAAATTCTCTGGTAGAATTTTCAAGGTTGCTTATGTATGCTATCATCTGGAAATAGTGATACCTTGAATTCTTTTTTGCCAATTTGTATCCCCTTGATGTCTTTTTGTTGCGTCATTGCTCTAGCTAGAACTTCAAGCTCTATGTTGAATAGATACAAGGAGAGTGGGCCTTGTCTTGACCCTGATTTTTGTGAGTGTTGTACTTTGTCAAATGCGTTTTCAACATCTAATAAGATAATCATGTATTTTTTTTGAGTTTGTTTACATAGTGGATTACATTAATGGATTTTCTTTTTCTTTCTTTTTTTGCTTGATCTAATTTTTTATTATATATTTTCTTCATTTACATTTCAAATGCTATCCCTAAATTCTCCTATACCCTCCCCCTGCCCTGCTCCCAAACTCGCCCACTCCTGCTTCCTGGCCCTGTCATTTTCCTATACTGGGGCATATGATCTTCGCAAGACCAAGGGCCTCTCCTCCCATTGATGGCTGACTAGGCCATCCTCTGCTACATATGCCACTACAGACACAGCTCTGGGGGGTACTGGTTAGTTCCTCCTATAGGGTTGTAGATCCCTTTAGCTCCTTGGGTACTTTCTCTAGCTCCTTCATTAGGGGCCCTGTGTTCCATCCAATAGATGACTGTGAGCATCCACTTCTGTATTTGCCAGGCACTGGCATAGCCTCACAAGAGAGAGCTATATCAAGGTCCTGTCAGCAAAATCTTTCTGGCATATGCAATAGTATCTGGATTTGGTGGTTGTATATGGGATGGATCCCATGGATTTGTATATTAAACATTGAACCAACCTTGCATCCTTAGGATGATGCCTACTTCATTACAGTGAATGGTGTTTTTGATGTGTTATTGAATTCAGTTTGCTAGAATTTTATTGAGTATCTGCATCAATATTCATAAGCAAAATTGGTCTGAAGTTCTCTTTCTTTGTTGGGTCTCTGTGTGGTTTAGGTATCAGAGTAATTGTGGCTTCATAATGAATTAGGTAGTGTTCTTTCTGTTTCTATTTTATGGAATAGTTTAAGGAGCATTGGTATTAGCTCTTCTTTGAAGGCCTTGTAGAATTCTGTACTAAAGCCATCTGGCCCTGAGTGTTTTTGATTGGGAGATTTTTAATGACTTCTTCAATTTAATTTGGGCATATGGGCCTGTTTAAAAAGTTTACCTGCTTTTGATTTAACTTTGGTCTGTGGTATCTGTCTAGAAAATTATCCATTTTGTCTAGATTCTTGAGTTTTGTTGAGTATAGGTTTTTGTAGTAGGATCTAATGATTTTTAAAAAAAATTTCTTCAGTTTCTGTTGTTATGTCTCCCTTTTCATTTCTGATTTTGTTAATTTGGGCACTCTCTCTGTGTTCTTTAGCTAGTTTGGCTAGGAGTCTATCTATCCTGTGGATTTTCTCAAAGAACCAGTCTTTGGTTTTGTTGATTCTTTGGATAGTCTTGAGTCTGCTGGTATTAAGAGGTAGTAAAGACATATGATTGTTAATTCCTTTTATGTTTGTTATTATAGATGGCATGTGCATGTGATTCTCTCCTTTTGGTTTTGTTGTGAGATGATTAACATCTTATTTTTCCTTTGGTGTTAGAGTTTTCCTTCTAGAATACTCTGTTGGGCTGGATTGGTAGATATGTTTAAATTTGATTTTTGTCATGGAATATTTTGGTTTTCCATCTCTGGTGATTGAGAATTTTTCAGGGTATAGCAGCCTGGGCTGGCATTTGTGTTCTCTTAGGATCTGTATGACTTCTGTCCAGGCTCTTCTAGTTTTTAAGGTCTTTGTTGCAAAGTCTGGTGTAATTCTGATAGGTCTGCATTTATATATTACTGGACTTTTTCCCCTACAGCTTTTAATATTTTTTCTATGTTCTGTGCATTATGTGTTTTGATTATTATGTGACAAGAGGATTTTCTTTTCTGGTCCAATCTATTTGGTGTTCTATAGGCTTCTTGTACATTAATGGCCATCTCTTTCTTTAGGTTGGGGAAGTTTTCTTCTATGATTTTTGTTGATGATGTTTTCAGGTCCTTTAAGCTGGTAATCTTTTCTCTCTTCTATTCTGATCATTATTAGATTTGGTCTTTTCATTGCGTCCTGGATTTCCTGGATGTTTTAGGATAGTAGTATTTTTATGTTTAAATTTTCTTTCACCATGTGTCAAGATCTTCTAAGGCATCTTAGATTCTCTTGTCTATCCCATGTATTCTGTTGTTGATGCTTGCATCTGTAGTTCCTGATCCCTTTCCTAGGTTTTCTATTTCCAGGGTTGCCTCCATTTGTGTTTTCTTTATTGTTTCTACTTCCATTTTTAGGTCTTGAACTGCTCTGTTCAATTCTTTCATCTGTTTGACTGTTTTACTGTGTTTCTTTAAGGAATTTATGTGTTTCCTCTTTAAGGGCTTCTACCTGTTTACCTGTGTTTTTCTGTATTTTTTTCAGTGAGTTATTTATATCCTCTTTAAAGAACTCTATTATCTTCATGAGATAGTAGTTTAGGTCAGCATCCTTGTTTTCAGGTGTGTTAGAGTATCTAGGGCTTGCTGGTGGAAGAACTGGTTTCTGATGATGCCAATGTATGTTGGCTTCTGTTGCTTATGGTCTTGCCTCTCACCATCTGGTTATCTCTGAGGTTAGCTGGCCTGGATGTCTCTGTACCCCTGGGTTGATGCAGTTCTCTTAGGAGGCCTTCAGACTGTGGGGTCTTCAGAAGGGCACAATCTTCTCTGTTTTCTTTAAAGAAAGAAAAATTCTCTATAAAATAAGTTTATTGATGCCATATAAAAATATCGTCTAACACTGCCCTGCACACCTGAGGTCTGTGTGCCAAGGGAAGATGTGTCACAATACAATAATGAGTTGCATGTTGCTTCATAGAAAGTATCCTCCAGTATATCACCTGGCTTGTATTATTTTCTACATCCTAAAAAAGAAATGCCTAAAGTGAGCCCTTTGATATAATAAATCATCTTAAAGTAATTCAATATATAACTTATCATCCAAAATTTAATTTTGTAAACAAAATTGAGGCTGATATATGAGAGGAACAGAGACAGGTAAGCAGAGCAATGGGCTGTGCCTGCAGATTGTGACACTTAATGTTAAGACACATCTTCCCCTGTCACTTTATAAACACAATGCAACTGCAGTGAAATGACCCTTGGGGTTCCTGTGAAAACTCACAAACTCAATCTAAAATATACACTGAGAGGCTATAGAGGTGGCTCTGTGGTGAAGGGTGTGTACTGATCTTGCAGAAAACCTAAGTTCAGTTTTAAGTACCCAAGTAAGGTAAGTCACAGCTATCTGAGCTCCACCTCCATATTCTACTGTCTTCTGGCCTTTGCCAGTACCTACTACACTCATACGCACACAACCACCCACCATCACAAATACACATGACAAAAAAACCTTTAAATTATGTATAGAAAGGAAAAGGGAGTAGAAAACAATTGGAAAAAAAGTTGAATGGCTCATTTTAAACATCTCTAACTCATTACAAAGCACAATGTTTAAGATAGTAATAATGTGAAAAAGATGCACAAAGGTCAATAAAACAGGGTTTGGATGATGTGCTAAGGCAAATCATTCGGGGAATGTTAGTCTATTGAAAGAATTGGAATGACCAGATATACATATTCAAAAATGACTTTGATTCTCAACATATTCTATCTACAAAATTTATCTTAAAAGGCACCATTAGTTTAAAGGTAAAATCTAAAATTGTAAAACATTTTAAAAGCTTTCTATTAGCACATTTTACATAATAATGGGTTTCATTAAGATGGTTTTGTGCACAAGCATAGTGCATCTTGATCATATCCAGTTCCGTTGCCCTCTTGTCCTCCTCCCACTCTTGCTGACCCCCCCTGCCACACCCCCAAATAATTACCCTTCTACTGTAGTAGGTTTGATCTAATATTATTTGTATTGTGTTAATTTGGTTTTCCAAAATTGCACGAGAATCTGCACATCCACATGCAAGACACATTTTGATTGGTAAATAGAGTTGCCAACAGAAGCGGAATTTTTAGGATTTCATGGCAAGTGACTGAGGAAGGAGGGAGGAGATGTGCCATGCTGGGAGAAGGTGGAAGAGAGGAGATGTGCCATGCTGAGAGAAAGTGGAGGAAAAGAGAAGGTGCGGGTCAGAGAGTTTAGGTGCCATGTAGAAGCCAGAGAAACCCCCAAGAAGTCTGACTGACTGGGTCTGGGGCAGCAAAGATAGAACATAGATTTTAGTAAGTAATAACTTGAAAATATCAGAAGGAGGTGAATTAGCCACATGGAGGTTAGGAAGTGGTCCAGTCATTGAGCTATTTAAGATATATTCCATTTGGGAACCCAGAACATTGGGGTGGGTAGCCAGGAACGCACCACTGCTGCTGGGATCAATTTGAGTATTTAATTGGGTAACTGCTACAGTCTACTGTTCTATTTTTCTGTGTGAGTGATCTACTTACTATGTTCAATTAGGGTTGGTCACAGCAAAATGACCGAGAGGTTATTTACAGGAGTGTGGGCACCTTACCAGAGGCTATACCTCTGAAAAAAATGCCTCTCCTCCACTCACAGCCACCACTATGTGCTTAGGACAGAATATTGATGGCTCAACCCCATGAATGTCTTGTGCAGGCAATCCCAGCCTGGGAGAGTTCTAGAGTGCAATGGGCAGCATCTCACCCCTTTTCTCACCTACTGCATCCCTCCTGCCCGATCCTCTGTGATTTTCTCAGAGTCACATAGGGAGTTGAAACAGAAGTGCTGTTTAGGGCCAAGAACTCAACAGTTGGTTGCCCCAGCATTTTAACGTTGTGAGTTTTTGCAGTTGACGTTGCCCCATGTGGGTGGATCTTTTCTGATCAAAGCTGACAAGATCACTGATCTATAAGAATAATCATAAATATTTACAATAAAATTTTGCAAGAGCATCTTCTTCATGTAGCAAGGAAACATGCTCATAAGCTTTCTAACTAGGACTTATGAGCATCACCTCCCCCTGGGCTTTTGGAGAGATTTACAGCTTCTTTTTTAATTCATATCTGGGTGTCAAGCTGAACTACTCCTAGGTTTGGGGGCCACGAGCAAATATGATACAGGAAACATGGACACAACACACAATAAGTCAGATGCTCTGAGAATGGGGAAAGCACTAGACACAGGTAGAATACCTGGATAAAGGTACAATTCACACCCAGAGCAGGATGGACAGCTGCATTCAGATCCTTTGGTCTTGGTTAACTTCTTAGGTCAACACTTAGTTGATAACCAGTTCTCGGAACTACACAAACAACTTGTCACTTCTTCTGTGATTGACAGCCACACAGCATCAATAGTTTAATGGTAATTATGTTTTCATGTGGGTAGATGTAGGGAATTCAAGAAGTCTCCAGATTATTAGAGCAGCAACACTAAGTGTATTAGTTAGGGTTCTCTAGAGTCACAGAACTTAAGGAGTAAAGGAATTTATTGATGACTTACAGTCTGCAGTCCAATTCCCAACAATGGTTCAGTAGTAGCTGTGAATGGAAGTCCAAGGATCTAGCAGTTACTCAGTCCCACACGGTGAACAGGCGAAGGAGCGAGTGCCAGTCTCCCTTCTTCCAGTGTCCTNTGTATCCACAGAAGGAGCTGCTGACCAGGGAACTCCATTGGCTGAACTGTATCTTCCTTAGGTAGATACTGGCTCTGCTTCTTGAGAATTTGCCACAAAAGGTCACAACCATGTAGCACAGCGAATCCACCAGGCATTTGTGCCAGCATTTGTGTCATTATTGACCACGATGTAAGTTCCTCCTCAAAACACAGCTATACAGATATCTACAACTGTTCACAACTCAGCATCTGCAGACCACTAATTTTTGTAGAAAAATGTGTGTTTCCTAATCTGGTTCCATCTGGTCTCTTGACTCTAGATGATGTGACTTAGATACTCCCATTTTATCAATCCAGGTATCCAAGGGCTAAAAGGTGGCTCAGCAGATAAGAGTACTTGATATTCTTAAAGAGGACTTGAGTGAAGTTCCCAGCACCCATCTAAATGGCTCACAATCACCTGTAACCCATCGTTAGGGGATTCATACTCTCTTCTGGTCCCCTCTGGCATCCACATGAACCTGTATATTACACAGAAACACATAGTGCACATACAGAAATGCACACACATGGTTACTTTGGAAAAGGCAACTATGTTAAGAATGCTGTGTAGCTCTTGATTGTCAATAATTTTCCCCCATTAATTTCTGTCCCTGTAACATTTTAAAGCAGAATTTGGCTTTATTACAATGTCTAGGAAATAAAATAAGGCCAAATGTTTCATGTTTTCCTTCTTAGGTTGGAGTTGTGAGCATCTGTGTCTCTGATGCTGTGTCAGGACTGAGACCCTGCTACATCAAATGCAACTTTAACAAAGCACAAGCAACTCCAATTAATCCATCCTTTGTGGTTTTCTTTGTTTGTTTTGAGACAGGGTTTCTCTGTGTAGACCTGTCTGTCCTGGAACTCACTCTGTAGACCAGGCTGGTCCCAAATTCAGAAATTCGTTTGCCTCTGCCTCCCAAGTGCCAGGATTAAAGGCGTGCGCCACCACGCCCAGCCCTTTGTGGTTTTCTTTTAATTTTAGCCAATTCTTCTGGCTTTAAAACCAGATGAAGTGTTCACTTTTCAGAATGGGATCTGTTTTAAATACCTGACCATGAGTTACTCAAAGTCAGGGACTTTATTTATCTGGGTATTCAGTACTTAATAGGAGGGAAGTACTTCCTGGTACTATAAACTAGCGAATTACCCATTGCTGGTGAGGCCATGAATTCCACAGGAGAACCTACAACTACCACTTTCCTAAACCATTATAATCTCCAACTGCAATCCAAATACTTTGTGTTTTCTTTTAAAGCAGGTGGAAATCATTTACAACAATCTCCAAAATGCAGAGAACTGACCTTGTGATGCTCAATGCCAACTGATACATATACAATACGACCCTACAGAGGCTCGGGAGCATTGCAGAAGAGGGGAAGGAAAGACTGTAAGAGTCTGTTGTCGACTGAATCCACTATATAGGACAGGGAAATTAGACTCAAGAAATCTCAACAGTGTAGCTGCCTAAACAAGACCTGAACAATGACACCACCAGTTGACATGCCAACGTGGAGGGGAAATCTCACAAGACTCACATCTAGATAAAGAACTCTACAGTTACTGACTGTGGAGAGAGGGGTGCCAGTCTTCCCCCAAGGGTTGTTCAATACCAAGTGATCAGCCCTAAACACCTATACATCCAGCACTAGATGGATCCAATTGGTTGCATTTATGTAAGTGTGTACAATGTGACAATAATAATCAAAGAGAATAATGGAGTTAATGCTTGAAAGTGGAAGGAAGGACTTGTGGGTACAGGAAGAAGGAGCAGTGACAGAAGAGAGCAGGATATGACAGCGGACTGAAGATAATCATGTTGAAAGGTCATAATGAAAAAGTTAGTATAATAAATAAGTGCTAATAAAAACAAGGAGTACGCTATTCTGATGTTATTCCAATGAGAGAATGCAAAGACCCAGTGCTTTCAGTCATGCATCTGCCTGTTCTTAAGTGTGCCTGCCTGTCTGCCCAAGTTCATTGATCCACGTAATTATGATATGGTAGGCACTATGGCTGAAACAGGTTGTGTGGATGGCCGATGCTACAGGCTCTGTCTTAGCTGAGAGATAATGTAGCTTTCTGTTCTGCTACAGGCTCTGTCTTAGCTGAGATAAAATGCAGCTTTCTGTTCTGCTACAGGCTCTGTCTTAGCTGAGATATAATGTAGCTTTCTGTTCTTTCTTCCCTGGCTCAGCTTCTGCCTTCTGATTCTCCCACCCCCCACACTCCTTGGTAGGCATTGAGATAGAATAGGTGAGCCTCTTAGCTGGCAGTGATCAGCCACAGAACATCATGACTCCTTTTTTGGGGGGGAGTTAGAGATTGAAAGAGTTCACAAACTACATAAAGAATAGTCTTCAAAACTGAAGGATGAATATTTAAGAAGGAAACATGGCAGTGGGCATAAAACTGGAAGGTAGCATGGGCCGATATTGAATGTAATCCTTGAATATAGGGCTTATACTGCTGAAACATATGTGAGAACCACACAGAGGCTCATGGTGTTAACACATGTGAGAAAGACAAAATCACATGACTGTCGTGCCTGTGAGTGCTATAGCAGCTATAGGCCCTACACGTGATCCTAATTGCATCATGGCTCCGCAAATTCATGATCTTCTGTGGTCTTTCTCCATGTTGACTGGTTGGACACAGGACTTAACTGCACAGGGAACAAAGGTATTTGGGGGTTGTTCAGTTTGGCGGAAACACAAGTAGGCCAGTTCTTACTTAACATGACAGAGGCTGTCCAGGCTGAGAGTAAAACTCTCAGGAAAGGTAACTTTGCTGTAGACTTTGATTAAATTCCTTTTCTCCAATAAAGTGAACAGCTCATTTCCTGTAGCACAGTGAAGCCTAAGTGAGCCGGGCTAGGGAGCAGGAGGTAAACTGGCTTAGGGCAGTGAAGACACCTTCTCTCCTTTACAGAATTAGAGTTCTGGTTGTCACCTGGGTCAGAAAAGAAAGTATGAGATCTTTTAAACTCCCCTTCCCAAGGAAAGGGCAGGAACAAACCAGGCCTGCTGCTCTGAGATAGAACTATGCAAAGGAAAATGGCATACTAACCAGTCAGACTGGAGAGGATGGTCACATCTGCAGAAATCTCTCTCGCAGAGGAACCTGAAGTCCTGCTCCCCTGGATCCAGTCTGATTTCCACAGATTGAGAACCAAAATGCCATCTTGGGTGTCTGGGTGGACTTGAGACAAAAATATCTGGGTTCAGATCTCAGCTCCACCTCTTAGCAGATGTGACTTAGGGTGAGCTAATTAACTTTTCTGGGTCACACTTTCCTTGTCTATCAAATGCATAAAGTAATTCCTAGGACATGGGATTCTTCTGCTGATGAAATTATTTTAAATGAGAAATTATTAACTATGCATAGAACCCAATAAGGACAACATGATAGTTATTATATTTATATTTAGGATCAGTTTTACTATTGAGTTTTATTCTTTTATTATTTTAATGAATACTTGCTACGAATTTATGCCCCACCCCTACCTTAGTACACACAATAGTCTCATGTGTCCCTGGTTTGCCTTGAATTCATTATGTGCCTGAGTAGATGATGCCTTTGAATTTCGGATTCTCTTGCCTCTACTTCCCATGTGCTGGGGTTACAGGCATACATATTTGTACATACATGTAAGGCAGTGGGCTGAGCACAGACAGCCTGATCTCCAGTGGAGCATAGGTCTTGAACCCTCAGTGGGCAGAGATTTCCACCTGCATGGGACGGCAGGAGTTCATTGTTTTTTTTTTGTTTTTTGTTTTTTTTGCAAGAGAGTCTCATATTCCAAAGCTGTTGGGTGATAGATGTTGGGAGTAAGGGACTATGGAGTTAGGCGGGGTTTCATCTAAGAGTTTTGAAGGTATTTCGCTTTTACAGTTTGGAGAAGTGGCAGGAGAGATACCTCTCTATGGTTGAATGGAGGGATGGGAAGTAAGGGGAGAGGCAGGTGGAAAGCTCCTTTGTTTTTTTAATGGAGTCTTGCCCTGGAGTGGGAGAGGGAGGGGTAGGAGGAGCAGATGGTCTAGGTCTATTTAGTGTTTCCTCCAAGGTATAAGGAGGCAGGGGTGGGTAGATGGATTTTATCTCTCTTATTAACTGGGTAAGGGCTGTGAGATCTGAGATGGGGGGTTTTTAGGACTTGACCTTTGGGTTCATCTGACTGAGGGGGCTCAGGAGCCGTGTTGCTGTCAGTCTGTCCTATTTTAGATGGCCCTGTGCACTGCCGAATTGCAGCTAAGATCAGGAAAAAAATCACGGGAGGGTATTTTGCCTTCTTGGGTATCTTTGTTTTTGATGAGAGAAGCTACTTGGATCCTTGAGTCTGGGCTATAAATGTTAACTTTGGCCATGCATGGCGCTATCTGAAGGACTTCCTTCCAAAACAAGGAGGCTTGTTTTTTGCCTATCTTTATTCCTCTTTGTTTTAGTAGGGCATTTATTTCCCTGGCCTGGGTGATGTTTTATGTGATGGTGAGTTGCCCACTATAGAAAAGAGGAGAAGCGCTTGTCCAATGGGAACATTCCCTTGGCCTATTTGGCTTGGGGGGGAAGGGGCGTGGATTCCATATTGGTCCAAAATGCTAAGCCTTCCCGCAGCTTTAAGAACTGGCAGCCACGCTGTGGCTTTTAAGTGGCTCCTGCGTTACCAGGTTTTCTTTTTGTTTTAAGAAGTTAGGTAGAGTCTTTGTCAATGCCCATTGTGGGCTGTCGGGATTTAGACAGAGGCCAGAGGGACCTTAAGCCAACAGGAGAGTAGTTCTGGCCAGGAGGCTTCAGTTGCCCCGTTAGCTTGTCTAAATCCCCGTGATGGCGCCGACCCAAAGCACAGTAGGAAAAGACAGATTAATTGTTCCCTGAGGTGTTGGGGGGCTCACCTTCCTGCAGTATCTGTTTGGTGCAGTTGTGTCTGTTCCAGTCCCATGTTGTCCCAGAGTTGTTAATGGGGGCTACTGAGAATGCAAAGCATTTGCAGTCTCCAGGGTGGAGAGCAATGGAAAAAAGCAGTCTTTTATGTCTATTGCTAACAGGGGAACATTGACAGAGGTGACCGAGATGGGGGGTAGCCTTCTTTGTGGGGAACCCCAGACTCGCATGGTTTTGTTTGTTAATTGCCCTCAGATCTTGTAACAGTCTCCATCCCCCTGAGTTCTTTTTTTTTTTTTTTTTAATAGCAAACACAGGGGTATTCCATGGAGTGCGGGAGAAGCAGAGATATTGTAGCACCAGCTGTTCTTCTACCAGCTGTGTGAGGGCTCTAAGCTTCTCCCTTGAAAGAGGCCACTGTAGAACCCAGATGGCTTTATTGGAAAGCCAATCAAGACAAGGAGTACTAAATCTGACAGTAGCCCCTAGAATTGGGGGTGGTTTGGAGAAGAGTTTTTAGGGTCTCCTTGGGTATTATCTTTGCAGGTAATGTCCTCTATTGTAATGTGATCTCTTTCTGATTGGGTGGTAAGAACCATATCTAAGGCTTGTAAATATCTCTCCCTAGAAGATTGGTGGCTTCTTGAGCCACCAGTGGTCATATGTGGCTGGTAGCTCCATCCGGGTCTTCCCACCTATAAGCTTTTTTGGTAATGAATGCGCGAGAGGTACGTTGGGCGCTGTATGTAGGCCTGGGTACCAGAGGTTTTCCATGGAGATCTCTGGCCAGGCCTGGTGCGACGGTAGTGAATGTGGGCAGGGAGGGAAAGTCGCTTCCCCTTTGTGCTATGCTAGTCGGCCCCACTTTCATCTCTGCCATGCTGTAAATCCCAGCCAACCTGCACTGAGTCGGGTTGGGCTGGGCCGATGAGAAGTGGACTAGCCAGTGAGGAGTGTGGTGGGACATCAGGCAACACTTCAGGAGAGTGGATCTCTCCCCAAGTGCTACAGCTCTTAGGACAAAGGCTCAGACGATGGAATAGTTCTCGCACAACTTTATTCCCTGGATTGGACTTATATACAGTTATGGGCATGATTCAGGGTTTTACAGTAAGTACTTCTCATTGGCTTGGATTGAGAGTTTGGGGAAACCTTATTGCATGTGGGAGGGCTTGGTACAGCTACTACTACTGCAGGGGGCTGTGGGAGGCTGTAGCTAAGAGACAGGAGCCAGGTGCCCAGGAGGCATGGCCGAATTCCTGCCCCATGCAGGTGGAAATCTCTGCCCACCCGGCTCTGGGGTTCAAGACCTATGCTGGAGACCAGGCTGCCAGTTTGTCTACATAGAGAGTTCCAGGACAACTAGGGCTACTTAATGAGACCCTTTCTCAACAACAACAAAATTAAAATATAATTAGTGATTTAAGAATAAGGGATATAGCCGGGCAGTGGTGGTGCATGCCTTTAATCCCAGCACTTGGGAGGCAGAGGCAGGCGGATTTCTGAGTTCGAGGCCAGCCTGGTCTACAAAGTGAGTTCCAGGACAGCCAGGGCTACACAGAGAAAACCTGTCTTGAAAATAAAAAAAAAAAGGGGGGGGATATAAAAACTATTGGTGAAAATTTTAATTACCAAATTCAACTGAAGAATTTTAAAAACAAAACTATATATACTATGAATGATGTTAGTTGACTAGAATTTCTACTCCTTGAAAGCACAAAACTTAAGTAATTTCCAGAAGAGATTCTATCATTGTCTAACTAACAGATTTTCCTTATCTTATAAAAACTTCTGCAGAGGCCAGGAAGTGGAAGGCACCCAAGGCTTTAGTGGGGCTGGTATATTGTTATCTGAATTAAACAGTAAGCAAAACCATTGGCCAGGCTCCTCTGCAAACAGCCAAATCCACCCATGTCTTCATGAGCAAGGATCTCTAGCACATTTCAAAATTAGGAAACACCGTGATGCCATTTTCTAGGTAAACAGATTTCAAGGAGAGTCCACGACTTCTTTTAAATCTCTCATAGAGTCAATGTGATAACATTTAATTCATTAATGCTTATATGAATGGAAGATCTGGGATTAGGGACATGGCTCATTGGTAGAGTGCTTGCCAAGCATGCACAGAGCCTTGGGTTGAACTCCAGCACTACATATGTACGTACATATCTTGAACTCACAGAGATCTACCTGCCTCTGCCATCTAAGAGCTGAAATAAAAGGTGTGAGCCACCATTCCCAGGTAATAATTGTATTTTAACATTAGAATATGTTTGTTTTTTTTATTTTTTCTGAGACAGGGTTTCTCTGTGTACCCCTGGCTTAGAATATGTTTAATATGTTCTCTAAGCGCTTGTATTTTATGAATTTCAATTATTAGTGTTAGTCTGTTTCTGGCTTGTTTTTTTTTTAACCAAACTTTCAGAGTTTTTTTTTCTTTTTTTTTGTAAACAAGATTTTGAGTTTACAGCTTCATTTTCATCTAAAACTTACTTGATTTCTGATCTTTCTGTTTCTTTAATTTCTACCTTTGTCTTTATCTCCTTCCTGTAATTTTCTTTGTATTTTTTTATTATGCCATGGATGATGGCTTTCTTGTTTTATAAAGTTAAAATGGTAAACACTGGGATAATTCTGTTCTATAATGTTTGGATATATAGGGTTCTAATGTATAGTTTTATAAAATCAGCAATCTCTGTAAGTTTCTTTTTAAAGAATAATGTTGGCACACTATATTCTCACCTAGAAATTTAACATGCCTTATGCTCTTCTGCTCAGTCTACTGAAAGTTGAAGATTTTCTGAGAGAGATTTTAAAGAAAACAATACCTGATCGGTTATAGTTGAAAATTAGGAAAGTGCAATTTGTAGAGAGGTGGGTGAGTAAGTTTGCAAAATTCATGGGGCTGGTAAGATGGTTCAGTGGATTCATGCAATTATTGTTAAGCTTGACAACCTGAATTTGATTCTCGGAATCAACATGGTGGAAGGAGAGAACAGATTGTCTTCTGACCTCTGCAAGCCTTGGCATGCTCATGCACCCCACCCCCAATAAATAAATGTATATATAAACAAATAAAAATCCAAATATCATCAGCAGGGGGCTGTAGTTAAATGGTAGAGAACTTGTTTCTGTTTTTGTAACAAAAGTCCTCATTGAAGCTGTTAGAGGCTGACTCTCTGGTGCTGACTTCACTGTGGACACTAACATGGGTCAAATCAGTTACTTCATTTATTAAAGAACTTTGGGGCTTCCACTCTTTTTTTCTTATCCTTGATTCCATTTGTATTTCTTAGGTAAAGTGAGATTTATATTCATATTTTTCAAACTGTTTTTCAAATCAGCAGACATTATCTTCTGAGAACTACCTCAATATGACTTGGCTAGGGGTTTATCTATCTTGTTGATTTTTTCAAAGAGCCAGCTTTTGGTTTTGCTGATTCTTTGTATTGTTTTCTTTGTTTCTATTCAGTTAATTTCGGCCCTGAGTTTGACTATTTCCTGCCTCCTAGTCCTCTTGGGTGAGTTTGCTTCTTTTTGTTTTAGGGCTCTTAGGTGTGCTGTTAAGTTGTTAGTGTAAGATCTCTCCAGTTTCTTTACCAGGGCACTTAGTGCTATGAACTTTCCTCTTTTCATTGTTTGGGTATGTTGTGTCAACATCATTAAATTCCAAGAAGTCTTTAATTTCTTTCTTTATTTCTTCCCTGACCAAGTTATCACTGAGTTAAGAGTTGTTCAATTTCCACATGTATGTGGGCTTACTTCTGTAGTTTTTGCTGTTATTGAAGAACAGCCTTAGGCCATGGTGGTCTGATAGGATGCATGGTATTGTTGCAATCTTCTTGTATCTGTTGAGGGTTGTTTTGTGACCAATTATATGGTCGATTTTGGAGAAGGTACCATGAGTTGCAGAGAAGAAGGTGTATTTATTTTTAGGTTTAAATATTCTGTAGATATCTGTTAAATTTGGTAATCATTTGTTTCATAACTTCTATTAGTTTCACTGTGTCTCTGTTTAGTTTCTGTTTCAATGACTTATCCATTAATGAGAGTGGGGTTCAGTGTGAGTTTTGAGTTTTAGTAAAGTTTCTTTTATGAATTTGGGTGCTCTTGCATTTAGGGCATAGATGTTTTAAAAATTGAGACTTTCTCTTGGTGGATTTTCCCCTTGATGAATATGAAGTGTCCTTCTTCATCACGCTTGATAACTTTTGGTTGAAAGTCTATTTTATTGGATATTAGGATGGCAACTCCTGCTTATTTCCTTGGACCATTTGCTTGGAAGACCCTTTTCCATCCTCTTACTCTGAGATAGTGCCTGTCTGTGTTGTTGAGGTGTGTTTCTTATACACAACAAATTGCTGAATCTTGTTTACATGTCCAGTCTGTTAGCTTATGTCCTTTTATAGGTTGATTCCATTAATATTGAGAAATATTAAAGAGATATGGCTGTTGGTTCTTGATATGTTTGTTTTTGTAGGTAGTTATATGTGCTGTGGCTCTGCTTTTGACTTTGTTGTAAGATGCTCAATATCTTGTCCATTCTTTGGTGCAGGTATCTTCCTTATTGTTAGAGTTTTCCTTCCAGCATCCTCTGTAAGGCTGGGTTGGTAGATAGATACTGTTTGAATTTGGTTTTGTTCTGGAATATTTTGTTTTTTCCATCTATGTTGATTGAGAGTTTTGCTGGGTATAGTAGCCTGGGCTGGCATTTGTGTTCTCTTAGAGTCTGCATGACCTTGAACCAGGCTCTTCTAGCTTTCATAGTCTCTGTTGAGAAGTCTGGTGTAATTATGATAGGTACCTTTGAATGACACTTGGCCTTTTTCCCTTGCAGCTTTTAATATTCATTTTTTGTTCTGTGCATTTAGTGTTTTGATAATTATGTGATGAGAAGATTTTCTTTTCTGGTCCCATTTATTTGCTGTTCTATAGGTTTCTTGTACCTTTATGTCCATCATTTTCTTTAGGTAGGGGAAGTTTTCTTCTATGATTTTTTTGAAGACATTTTCAGGTCCTTTGAGCTGGGAATCTTTATTTTCCTCTATTCCAATTATTCTTAGATTTGGTCTTTTCATTGTGCCCTGAATCTACTGGATGCTTTGGGTTAGGAGTTTTTTATGTTTTGAATTTTCTTTGGCAGTTGTGTCAATCTCTTCTACTATATCTACTACACCTGAGATTCTCTCTTCTATCTCTTGTATTCTGTTGGTAATACTTACATCTGTAATTCCTGACTAGGTTTTCCATTTGCAGTTTTGCCTACATTTGTGCTTTCTTTATTGTTTCTACTTCCACTTTTAGGTCTTGGATCACTTTATTCAATTCCTTCACCTGTTTGTGTTTTCTGTATTTCTTTCAGTGAGTTATTGATATCTTCTTTAAAGAACTCACTGAAAAAAATACAGGAAAACATGAGATAGGATTTTAGGACAGATTCCTTATTTTCAGGTGTTTTGGTGTATTCAGGGCTTGCTGTGGTGGGAAAACTGGGTTCTGGTGATGCCCACATGTTTTGGCTTCTGTAGCTTATGTTCTTGTGCTTGCCTTTTGCCATCTGGATATCCCTGGTGTTTGTTGATCTTGGTGACTATATAGAGTCTGCCTCTTTTGTCCATGGGTTGCTTCAGGTCTCCTGGCAGGCTTGCAGCCCTGACTGTATCAGATTATCTGTGGGGTCTTCCAACTGGGGGCTCTTCACAGGCCCAGAGAAGTTGCTGATCTGTTGCCCTGGCTGCAGATCTCTTGGGAGGCCTTCAACTGTTGGGTCTTTTGTGGAGCAGTCAAGCTATTGTTCAAGTGTGCTGAGTGCAGTCAATCCCCAACTGCTCTGGGTGCAGAAGGTCCTCAACTTCTCAACTGCTCTGAGTGCTTCTGGGATGTAATGGGATATGGAGTCTTCAGGGGAGCAGACCAACTAGGGGTCTGCCCCAACAGCAAGGACCAGGCAGAAGGGGTTGGATGGATGGAAGGAAGTTTATTCTAATTTTAAGGGCTAGGTGTTTCCTGAATTGTTTCTTGCTTCATGTTTGTTAACTCTTAGAACAGTATTAAATTCTGAAATGTGTTGAACATGGGAACCAATTGGGGTACTTAGTGTGTGGTTCAAAAGCTGTTTGTGTCACAGTAAGTGAGGCTTGCTTACTTGTAATGTAAAGGAGGAGAGAAACCTTGATTGGAAAGCTTATCAAAGCTTATCAAAGGTCTTTTATCTGGAGTGTCTTACACTAATTTATGCACAGATTTGCAGTCGTCGGCACCTAGTCCAAGGCCTTTCCTGCAGATTGACCACTCCCTATGCAGTAATTTCATCACCTGCCTATTCCATCTTGCCACATGATTCATGTTATTTGGAGTGACTCCTGTTACTTGGCATGTTCAACATTAAGATGCATGACAATTGCTTTTTTATTTAGGATTCTGGTGACACTTTCACATTATGAACTCACAGCTAAGCTGAGTAAATCCTGTGCTAAAGTCAAAGCACAGAAACAAGCTATTTCTTGACACAGAACAAGAGGGTGTGAGCATCATAGGAAGTAGCTTTTACACAGGACGTACCCAACTGATTTTTCTCTTAGGGGATGAAGGAAGAAATGGTTTCTCAGGGATTTTAGCATGTGTATCATTAACAATTAATTTTACATCAATTTAATGTAGTCATGTATACAACATAAAGCTTATTGCAAACATTTCCCCCCAAGTTTGCTTTTGAACCAGTGGACTGAACAATAGTGGTGTATTACTTTGCTCTAAGAAATAGTACAAATAAACTAGGTCTACTGTATGGATTAATGTTCATTCCACAAATTAGAGCTATATGCAAAATCTCAGATTTTATATTTTTAAAGATTTTACTGTAGTGATTGTTCATGTTCATGTATATAAGTATTTAATAGGAACGGTGCGACTGCTTATTGGGTAAATATCTGTTGTGTGCCTGTGTACAGTGTTTCCCCAGATGTCAGTACTACATGGGCTACCTGCCACATATGTAATAATAAACTTAACTATTTACATTTGGTCATTCAGAAAGTGTCATTGTAGGGCTGGAGGGATGGCTCAGTGAGTGAGAGTGCTTGCTTTATGGATGTTTAGTTTTGATGTCCCCTTGACCCTGTCTTGATTCACTTGGAAGATGGGCCTTTGGGCATGTTTGTGCAGGATTGTTTTGATTATGTAAATTGATACAGGAAGACCCAACTTAATTGAGGGAGGTACCATTCCCTGGCAGGGCACCCTGGTCTGTATAACATGTAGAAAACAAGCTGACTTCTAGCACACGTGCACTTATTATTTTTGGGCCCCATTTTGGCCCTGGTTTGGGCCTTGAGGACAAACCCGAGCCTGGCTCGAGTTTTGAGACCAGTCTCAGTCACTTCCATATCGGGGTCACTCAGCAAGACCTGTTTGGTCCTGTCTCTGCCCTGCCATTGCTGAGGTAGAGCTTTGCCATTGGCCCTGTCAGTTATTCCATACACTCTGTCACCCTTCCCTGCCTCCTACATCATCTTACCCCACCAAACATCCCCTCCCTTTGTTCTGAACTTATATAAGAGAAAGGCTGATGCCGTAAAGTTGAGTTCCTGCTTTGACAGACTCCGGGTCTGGGTGTATTTGCTTTGGGCTGTGACACTCACCATCCTAATCAGCCCCAGGGAGGATCTGCTGGACAGGGTTCTTTCTCCTCTCATCTGGACCTGCCAGCAGGGAGCTGACAATTATTTTCCTCCATAGACTGACATTTCCCCCCCCCACACACACACACACTCTTAAGTTGGTTCTGTCAGAGTATTTAATCATAGCATCAGGAAAAGAAATGAACACCCAGTGCAAACATGATATCATCGTCATCACTGTCCTGCTATGAAGAGACTGTGACCACAGTAACCCTTCTAAAACAAAGCATTTAACTGGGGATGGCCTACAGTTTCAGAGATTTAGTCTATTATTATCCTAGTGGGAAGCATGGTAGTGTGCGGGCAAACATGATGCTGGAGAAATAGTTGAGAGCTGCATCCTGATCTGTAAGATCTAATCAGAAATACCCCTATTTCAAACACGGGCTGTTTGTGCACCCCACGAATCACGAGACCGGTCTTGATGTAAAAAAGCATGAGGATTTTTAATCGGAGCTCCGGGACGACCCGTATCCCACGCAGGGGACAGGGGGGTCGACCCTGAGGGAAAAGAGGACCCAGTTTTTATGGTTCCTCAAGAGGGAGAGAAGGAGGAGGAGGGAGTAGGGGATTTTTCTGATTTGACAATATCCATTCTTTCTACAGAAGAAATGGGTACACGGAAGANAACTAACTCACAAACTCTTGGCAGTGAGCTATAGCAGTTGGCAAATACATGCATTCAAAGAACAGTAGGGGCAAGCACACAGATTCAAGAAATGTTCAGGCTATTATGTTTAGCTATGTAAAGGCTTTCTACTAATAATGAAATCTCTTTCTAGTTTCGGGGTCTTTGAGGCCTGTTACATTTTCTTAGGATCTTTCAGATCCACACAGGCAGGAAGAAAGACTGGGCTTGGTATAGGCTTTTGAAATCCCAAAGTCCACCTCAAGTGATATACTTCCTCCTCCAACAAGGCCACACCTCTAATCCTTCTAATCCTATTTTAAAAAGTCCACTCCCTGGGGCTGGATCAGCAATTAAGAGTATTGGTTGCTCTCGTAAAGGTCCTGAATTCAATTCCCAGCAATGACATAGTCATCTATAATGGGGTCTAATGCCCTCTTTTGGCACACAGGTATACATGAAGATAGAGCACTCATATACATAAAATAAATTAATTAGTTAAAAAAAAATACACTCCCTGGTGACTAAGCATTCAAATATATAGGCCACATATAAATTGTGGCCACCTTACTCACACCAGCACAGATAAGGGTATAACTTCCAATCCCATTACTCATGGAAAAGCTAGGATACCCCAGGTATGCCTGCAGTACCAGTGCTTCCTCAGAAGATTGCTTGGAGCTGTCATTCTGGCTCCAGGTTTACTGGAAGCCTCTGATTCAAGAGGCTGAATTAGATATAGCTAGATCAGGGTCTTTGATGTCCCTGCTCTGCATCTGTGTGTATATACCCTAACAAACATTTATATATCTGACCCCCAACACACACAAAAAAAATTCAAAAATTTTAAAGAACTGCAATTGTGTGTTAGACAGAGCACAGGTTGTCAAGCCAGGTGCTGTATTTACATCCCCAGCACCCTTGGCCCATAAGCTTGGGCACACTTACCGGGAGAGGTGAAGGCTGACTCAAGACAGTGCACTCAATGCTACTCATTGGTTCTAACCAACAAATCAAGTCAGTAGGTTACTATGTAGAATAGTGGTTCTAGCTATGGGAACCTTTTCTGATCCTCACTATTGTTCCCAGCTGGCAAATAGACTCATCAAGGAGTTTTGAGGCTTCTCTTTTTTATCCTGGTCCTCCAACACTTTTTCTGGATAAGGACAAAGAAGAAGACATAGGGGTCTAGCATAGAACTCTCATCTCAGAGATAGGCTGCAGTGCACAGTGTCTATTCCCCACTCCCCTTCCACCTCACCCACCCCACCCATCCCACCTTTTCTTTCTTCTTGTGCAACCTGACTTTGTGGTCATTAGACACCTTTCTTGGTTTTGATTCTTTTACAGAACTTGTCTAGCAAACAAAACACTTTATAACAACTCCATTAAAACTAATCAAAGATGGAGACTTCAGAACTCCCAGCTTAATCTTAAAAATCAGACTTTTAGAAGGATACCATTAGCTAAGGCAGAAGTTTCAATTTCCCTAGTGATAGTACACTTTCTATAAATAAATTAAAATAATTACAGGCTTTGATAAAACTTTCCAAAATGAAGTTTTGGAAGTGACGACAGCCAGGCATTAATTGCGATAATGGGCAGTGTAGAAGCATATGGTAGCTTTTACAAAGATGTATAAGCAAAAGGTCCAGATGGACTCATTAGACATTCGAATTTCTATGTGTGCGTGTGGAGTTGCTGCCTTAGTCCTCAGAGCCAACAGTTCTTTTGGGGACAGATCATGTTGCAGATGGAAAACATTATCCGTTATTTTCTGTTCTTGTTGAAAATGTTTTGCGATCTTACCCATATACATTATGAAACCATAGCAAGGAAAATATTCATAATAAAGTGAACTATTGGTATGGAATGAGGTGACATTAAAATGAAAATAAATTACTCCTGGATCTTGACCCAAGTAGCAATTTTAAATTTTAAACTGTTCAGAAATAGCTGACAGATTCCATCTGCCTTCTTGGGTACTTCCTAAACAATTCTGTTCTTTTAGCCTCTTACAAGGAGAGGCTCTCTCTTACTCTTAGGAATCACCCCTGAATGATGCTAATATGCTTTTACCTACATAAACTTGTTAATTCACCAACAATGAATGTTCTGATCTGGTCAGTCTGATTATGTCACCAGAGCTGTGTCAGCTTTAAGAACTACATTCTCTTTATTGTTTGAGAAGTTCATATGTGTATGTAATGCATTTTAATCAAATTTAAATTTTAGACCATTCTTTTTATCCTTCACCTTCATGCATTCTTTTTTTCCCCTGGTTTTCTATTTTCTTTTTCTTTTTTTAAGATTTATTTTACTTATTATATGTAAGTACACTGTTGCTATCTTCAGACACTCCAGAAGAGGGCGCCATATCTCGTCACGGATGGTTGTGAGCCACCATGTGGATGCTGGGATTTGAACTTATCACCTTCGGAAGAGCAGTCGGGTGCTCTTACCCGCTGAGCCATCTCACCAGCCCTCCCCTGGTTTTCAAGACAGGGTTTCTCTGTGTAGCCTTGGCTGTCCTGGAACTTGCTCTATAGAACAGGCAGTCCTTGAACTCACAGAGATTTGACTGCCTCTGCCTCCTGAGTACTGGGATTAAAGTCCTGTGCCACTAGCTTTTTTTTATTAAACCCACAGCACTTTGGGCTGCCTGCATGAGCATGGGTGTAGTAACTTCTGAGTAGCTACATCCTTGAAGAAAATTGATTCTACATCTCCCCCACAGTTATCTCACCAATAGCTCTTCGCGAGAGGTGGGTCTTCTTGTGGAAGCGGGGTTTTCTTTTTCTTTTTTTTTTTTTTAAGAATTATTTATTTAATGTATATGAGTACACTGTAGCTGACTTCAGACACACCAGAAGAGGGAATCAGACCCCATTACAGATGGTTGTGAGCCACCATGTGGTTGCTGGGATTTGAACTCAGGACCTCTGGAAGAACAGTCAGTGATCTTAAGCACTGAGCCATCTCTCCAGCCCTAGAGGTGGAATTTCTTAACCCCACTCCACTGGGATTTGGACTGTTTGCTCTTCTGCAGGTTAAGATATCCAGTTTTGAAAGTTTAACTCAATATGAAAATAATCTTTGCCCTACTCACAGTTTTAGTACTTAAAAAACTGTGAATTACAGTTGTTTGTTTTATCATCAGGAAGTTGGTAGGAACTGGTTTATTTCAGGCTCTGAAAGGTTAGGTGTCTTCAATTTTTAAAAATCATATTTATTTACTTTTCTCTGGGTATGTATACAGCCACACTACTGTGAAATATGGAGATCAGAGGACTTTCAAGGAAATAGGTTCTCTTCTTCCACCACTTGGATTCCAGGGATTGGACTCAGCCTGTCAGATTTGTCTACAAGCTGGAGCAGCCAAATTCCTAATTTAGAAATTTATTTAAACAGAGAAAATTCACACACATACAGTATGACAGTACATAGTATTTTATTTTCTATAATCATATTTTAAAATTTTCAAAAGAAAGTTTTCAAGAGTTCTTTCTTAGAAAGGACTATCCTAGTTTTCTCATAGATCGCTTACTAAGTTAACACAGAGAGCTTCTAAATGCAGTGCAAAATCTCCAGAATGAAAGACAAATATGCTATCTAAAGCTACTCATGATCACGGCTGTGAGGAGGTGTGAACACAGCTTGGCAGCTTTGAGGACCAAGCCTAGTACCCTCAGTTATTATTTGCTATTTAAAACTGTATACAGTTGGAGCATACTGAGAGCTAGGTGTCACCTGGGAAAAGTCTGTGTTGCCAGCTACAGAAGAAAGTTTGGGCTCTGTATTTTGAAGCATTTTTAGATGTGGTCTAGCAACCACTAGCCCTCAGAATCACAGGTTAGAGAAACAATGGGCACGGTTTTGGTAGGTGGTGAAAGTCCTTTTGAGTAAGTAACAGAGAGAGTCCTGCAGAAAGAGAATGAGGCCAGAACTCATATGAACTGTTTTCCAGGTAGATGGACCATATCTGTGGGGTCCTGGGTCTAGAGGAGGTTTGATTGCCTCTGGGAAAGCACTGGAAAGTAGGTCAGAGTGACCACAGAAAGAAGGGAAGTTTGGGTGGAGCAAAGTGAGGGTGAGGACAAAACCACATCCTGTAGGAAAGGTAAACACGTGCCAGGACACCAGAAAGGCATGGGAGGCAGTGACAGGACACTGGAAAGGTGGACAAGTGCCAGGACACCTGAAATACATGGGGGAGGAGGGCAGAAGTAAGAACTATAGATAGGTATCATATGCATGAGCAGAAATGGGCATCAGAATAGAGGAAATGGAGGTCTAGGATGCTGGCAATGTTTGTGATGGGAAGAGGTTACCTTGTAGAGTGGTTGCTGGAGAAGGTAAGCCAAAGACTTGCCTTTCATACCAAATATTGAATGTAATATAAAGATGGAAAGGAGTCAGGAGTGACTACCAAAACTCCAGCTTGATTACACATTTTTGTGTGACTGGTGAGGCTGTCTGCTAAGTTGCCAGGACAGAGCTAAGTGCTGTTTAGGGGCATGTTTACATTTGAGGTGAAATTATGTTTGAATAATAAATAGGCACCAGACTTCAGAGGACATGGTATCGAGGCTTTAACATGGGAGTGAAGATGTCTTCCTTATTTCTCTGGCAGTACAAGAAAAATATGACATTTTTACTATAGAAAAAGAAAGAATATAAGACAGAAGTGAAATTAAAAGTCTCAAGAATCTGGTAGGGTATAGTTGTACACACCTGCAGTCCCAACGCTGGGAAGGCAGAGGTGGGTCTCTTAAGTTTGAGACCAGCCTGGTCTACATAGTGAGTGCGAGAATAACCAGGGCTTGATAAAGAGACCCTGTCTCCTGAAACTTATAGAGGAGAAAGTGGGGAAATGCCTCGATGATATGGGCACTGGGGAAAAATTCCTGAACAAAACAGCAAAGGCTTGTGCTGTAAGATCAAGAATTGACAAATGGGACCTCATAAAGTTGCAAAGCTTCTGTAAGACAAAAGATATTGTCAACAGGACAAAAGGGCCACCAACGGACTGGGAAAGGATC
>LR753309.1:1848442-1873412 GCA_902729485.2 Mus minutoides
GCCATCAGTGGGAAGAGAGGCCCCTTGGTTATGCAGACTTTATTTGCCCCAATACAGGGGAACGCCGGGGCCAGGGGGTGGGAGCGGGTGGGTAGGGTAGCAGGGCCGGGAGGGGGGAGGATATAGGGAACTTTCTGGATAACACTTGAAATGTAAATGAAGAAAATATCTAATAAAAGTTGAAAAAAAAAAAAAGAGACCCTGTCTCAGATAAATAAATAAATAAATAAATAAATAAATAAATAAATAAATGTATAAATACCCAAGACTCTGAATATGTTTCAGAGAAGCTCATTTCCAATCTGCAGTGATGTATTTGTAATCAATAGGCATTCTGGTCCCATGTATGCACCTGTAAACATCCACAGAGAGCAACAAAACCACCCTGTGCAGACTACATGTTTTTTTTTTCATTTATTGATAATTTATCTGAAATTAAATTATAGCTAAGTGTCCTGCAGGTAATGCATCAATTAAAATCATGTTTGGTTGTGACTGTTTGAGTCTTTTTGTTCCTGTTGATAATTCTAAATATCTCCATAGACACATGTTAGTAGCCACAGGCCAGTGACATCTTGCAATCTTTTCAGGCTCATTACAGCTCTTTCTGCTTATTTCTCTCAGTGGACCTGTGGCATGTGCAGGCTCTATTTGTTAAGGACCTTTGTTAAATCATGAAAAGTCTGCTCTATGGGCCTTCCAAGAGTACTTCCTCCTGGACTAACACAAAGCAGCTTTTGATGAGCATAGGCTCAGTGTCCACAGGAAAAATTCCAGGTGTCCTGTTCTGCCTCAGTCTCAGTTATCAGATCGCCTCTCCATGTTCTTCTTCCTCTTCCCCCTTCGTCTTTTCACAGTTATGAAAGTAGCTTAAAATAGACTGTTTCCAGTGAACACAGACAGCCAAGTCTTGCTGACATAGAAAACCCAGCATCTGTGCATTTACATGACTGGCTTCCCCCGTGACTGTGCTGAGCACCGTGCTTGGCACTGACTTTCTTTTTCTTTTTTTTTTTCTCCAGATGTACCATTTAATTCTAAACACAGCTTTACAGTGTAGACATTACTATCAGCCCCATTTTACAGATGAATAAATGGGCCTTCGAGATGAATTAATTGTTCCTATGTCTCCTGCCAGAGTGGAACAGCTGGAAGTTCCATGCAGGTAAAGGGCACATACCTCATTCTCCGCAGCGTTAGGGAAGACTGTTAGTACAGATGCTTGAGGAGGATTGCAAAGAGCTGAGAAGCAAAACCATCTAGATCCAGGACTTAACCAGAACTTACCCCACAAAATCTGGTCTGTGAGACAGAGGAAATAACAGTAACTAGCTAATAAAACTAACTTCTCTGCCTACCTTTTTGTGAAATTTGGCTTGAATAAGGATCAAACACCTGTAACAACCTAGGTTTGAATGGAGTTTCTAGAAGCAAACAGATTAAGCCGTTTGGTATGTGTGGTGCAAGTAAATCATTGTCTCTGTTTTAGCATTTTTGTGTACTGTGAAGTTTCATAATAGCAATATAGCTGTTTGTCAAGTTAAAGCTTCTCCTGTAGGAACAGTCTGTCTTCTCCTGTAGGAACAGTCTGTCTTGTCTTGAAAGCATTTCTAGCTGAAAAACATCTACAAGCTATGGCAAGTGTTTGGAGTCACAAACAACCTTGTTCTTTCTCAAACTATTCTGTTCAAAAGACATTTATTATTTTTTTTATGTACTCTGAACCTCGAAGCCTCCCACTATTGCTCTCCAGCCAAATTCTCTTTGTCACCTCTCCCAGTTAATCTTGGTTATCTACACCTGAGCAGGGGACAGACACCCCAGCGGCTGTAATATACTTAGGCAGACCTTTCCCTTTGGACTGCCAGTCTCAGCCAGGCCCAGGTACCTAGTGATTGAAGTTGAAATGAACTTTGGCTCTGTTTAAGTTTTTGGTTTGGATCTGTAGGAAAACTTCTTTGTAATATGTGCCAGAGAAATACAATTTTACAAAATAATCATGTGCAGGGAATTGTGTAAGAGTCGGGCTGCTCTATGGCCCCTCCACTGAGATGTCTCAAATGCAGTATTACAAGGGGAAGGTAAAGCAGACGGACAAGACCAACACAGTTTTCATGTGAAACACATGCTTAGTGAGACAGGAATGTAAGCACACCTTTTCAAGGCCTTGGGAACCATGCTCCCCAAGGAGCAGATGCACTTGGAGTTACTGCTCCAGCCATCGTGACTTCCTCCCAGGTCATAAAAGCATTGAAAAGGATGTACTGAGAAACTGAATGTGATCTTGTAGTTTCTATCACCCAGCATAAAACTACAGGGCAGTGTAACTTCTTTAAACCCTATTTACAAGAAATAGAGATTTTTTTTCACAGAATATGTGAGGGCCCAGGGTTGATCCGGGACACAGGGTCAGCTAGAGAGCCTAGCATGTAAGAGCACTTGCCACACTAGGCTGACAGTGTTGAGTTCGATCCTGGAACTCACACAAAGAGCCTGATGTTGAGGAGACATCTGTAATCCAAGCATTCCAGTGGCTAGGTGGTAGCCAGAGATGGAAGAATCGCCCAAAAGTGTACCAGCCAGCAAGCTTCGGGTACTCGGTACAGCAGAAACAAAAGGCAAGAAAGAGAGAAGTAACTCCCCAAATCTGTCCTTTTATCTCTATATGTGTACAAGGGCACTATACTCACACATCATACACACATACATAATAATATTATAAAAATGCTTTTAAAGTCTATAAAAGGTGGTCCTTTGAATTCTGAAATTAAATATTATTTTTAGAACTCAACAGAAGCCTAGATAAAACCCAGAACATGTTCTCTCTTTTTAATTCATATAACCAATTTTGTCTACAAAATGAAGTGATTAATTTAAAAAACTATTCAACTAACTGTAGCAAGCTGTAAAAACTATGACATACACTCCTATTTTTCATCTCTGTGATTATTCTTATCATTACTACTATGTCGATAACAATTTACTGAACTAAACTGAAATATATTATTGTTGGGCATTGAGCTATGCACAGACAGTCTGTTGAACCCCAGGACCCAGTGATGATAATTCACCTACTTGGGATGGAAGGAGTTCCCTCATGTCTCCTGGAACTCTGGTTCCTGTCGAAGTTACAGGAAAACTTCCTGCCCCCTCAGCCCCCACAAGAGAAGCATGGCTTTTAGTGATGTAGACAATGCCCCAAGCTTCTGACCTTCAGGCTAAACTCCTCCCCAGTTACCTAGAAACAGTAAAGATATCAGCATACCTTAAGAGGGGCTATTTGGGCCCTCCTCACTCTCTTACGCTTTCTCCCCTCTCCCCTCTCCCCTNGAGAGTAGGCATATCTGATATAGCCTTTTCAACTAAACCTCATTAAACTACCAGAGAAGATATACAGATAAAACTCCAGAACAATAAGAGAAACCAAAGGTATAGGGAACTGCACAATTAAACATTAGCCTCACAGATCTGGTATGGGTGAAGGCCTATATACGCTCTGAATTATAAACATGAGTAGGAGCATTAACCTCTATAAAGGAGACCCTGCCTCACCTCCACTGCCCATGAAGAAAAGGTCCCCTCCTCTCCTGGTCATAGTGGAAGGAGGAAGCTACCTCCAAAGGTAGTACATACTTCATAGACATCACATGTGGCCTGCTCAGTCAGGTTATAACCAAAGAGTAAAAGGAACTTTGCCAGACCCAGAGAAGAAGTAGAGAGTTTGAAAAGCAGAGGGACAAGTCAATGGTTTATAAAACATAATCTGTCTTACACCAACTATCCCAGATAATAAGAGTAAGAACAATATAGCTTATGCCCCACAGTCAGTATAACTTCCTGTAGTGAGTATGCACGGCCCCCATAGACTTGGTTTGAAAGCTTGGGCCATAACAAGTGGTATTATTAGGAGGTGTGGCCTTGTTGGAGTAGATGTGACCTTGTTGGAGGAAGTGTGTCACAGTGGGGGCAGTATTTGAGATCTTCTATGCTCAAGCTATACCCAGAGTGGTACACAGTCTCCTGCCTGAGAACCAAGATGTAGAATTCTCAGCTTCTTCTCTAATAGCTTGTCTGCCTGGAGACTGTCATACTTCACACACTGATGATAATGGACTAAACCTCTGAAACTATAAGCCAGCCTCAATTAAATGTATTCTTTTATAAGAGTTGCTCTGATCATGGTATCTCTTTACAACAATAAAACCCTAACTAAAACCTTTCTTATAGAAACTTGACTAGGATGAAAAATCAGGAAGGAAAAATCACTAGCAAACCAAATCAAGGATAGCCTGTCACTTCTGAAGACTGGGGTAAAAAAAAAGTACAACTCATACATGGACAAATCATTTAGTAAAACCTATTGACAAAGGATATAAGTTATGGTGTAATTACAACTTTGGAAGATGGAAGTCATCAATTTTGCTATCATTTACAATGGAAAACTCTCAGCAATTGTGGAATGAAAGAGAAAAATATTTGTAACTTTCCAAAAACATCTTCCAAAAGCTTCCTGGGCATCTGGCAATTGCTTCAGATTTCTCCTGGGCTTCAGGAGGAAATAATATGTGTAGTATTGCTACAGACCCTCTGGATCCCTTATCTGCGTGGGTCAAGTTCTCTGGAGCGAAGTGGGCAAGGCTTCGGTGAATGTGGGTGACAGACAGAGACCACACGAGAGGATGTGTAGAATCTGAATGTAATTTGTCAAATTGAGCAACAGACTTTTATACAGAAGAAAATGGGGAAGTTAGGTGACACACCAGCAAGATAACAAAACAGTAATGCAAGTGGGGAAGGACTGGCAAGAACCAACTGGGATAAGATTCAAGGTTAACAACTGGGATTAAAAACAATTTCACCTGAGGTCAGTTTAAACTTAGGAGCCAGGGGCAAGGGCTTCATGCCCTTGTCATAGTCCACCTTCCCCCTAGGCCATTGTAAATACTTGTATCTGGGTGTAACTCAGCTAGCTATAGTTCTAAGTATCTAGTCTGGTTCCTTCTCAGTTCGAAAACTTCCTTATTCCTAGGTAGTGGTGAATTCCTGTGTAGGGCAGTGACTTAGCTATTCATGCTCAAGGTTGGATCAAGGGCTGCCTAGAATCTAACTTAGCTATATGTTAAAATATGAATCCTTAGGAGCACTTATAATAAGCAATATTAAGGGAAAGCACACAGATCTGTTTACTAACTAAAGCCAGGACATTGGAGCATTCTTTATACAGGATGCCACAATTCCAGGAGACTAAGTTTCCATGAGCTTTTTGCCCTGGGACCGCGCCTAGATTTTTCAGCCTGTCACACAGGTTGCTACTGGAGTGGATGTAGCACAGTATGTTCTTGCACATCATGCAAGTGGTCCCAGGCAGAGCAATACAACAAGAAAGACATCATGTGCAGGACTGAAATGGCCAGGATTTGGGTATGGTTTGGCTGGTTTTTTCAGATGGTGTGATATCCAGATCGAGAGTTTAGCAAGATTACTACAGACAATTAATGCATGAAGTTTACTTGTGTTTCTGAAAATCAGGAAAGAGCTAGAAACTAAAGCTTTTAAAAATGTGATCTACAATGCCATTGTAGTTAATCATCTATAAATAATTCCTACTAAAGGCATATGGGATCTTTATGGGGAAAATTACTAAGGACTGAGGAAAAGAAAACTCAAAACAAACAAAAATGGAAATGAATTACCACTGATCATGGATCAAAAGCCTCAATAATACAAAGGTTAACATTCTAAAAAGCTAGTTTATAGACTCTAAGCAATCTCATAACACACACTCAGTGAAATCTTAAGAACAGATATAACAGATGTACTTTTGGACCACGAAATTTTGTTTCCAAAATGTGTGCAAAAAGACAAACTCTAAATTTACCATTTGTATGCAAAAGAAAGACTATGGTTAGCCAAGCTATTCTGAAACAACTCCAGGATGAAATAACATTCCTTCAAGTGGATTGAAGGTGCTTCTCAAAGCTCTGGAGTGACGGCAGCAGAGTATTAGCAGGGAAAGTGGATTAGGCAGACATTCCAAAAGTACTCCTCTGTATATATAGATCATATTCTACAGCACAAGGGGCAGGATTGTGGGAAAGCAAAGCTTTGCAGTCAGAGTGTGAAAGCTACTGGATGCCCAGAGTGTGTGCGTCAAGTGGAACTGAGCCTCCGGTTTCACTGCATGCACAGAAATGAAATCCAGTCAGATTGGGGTAGAGAGGGGCATATCAAAATGATTGCATTTATAGTATAACAGAGCTGACTTCCTTGGGTTTTTAAAAAGAAGGGTTTATTGTACCTTAAAATCTCCAAAATCTCATAACAGAAAGTATACAAAAGGTCAAGTCCATTGCAATTGAGTTCCATTTAAAAAATAAAAGCTGTAAAAATATACACTAAGTATGGAGTGGGTGTTTTCCATCTACAGAATTGACAGGGAAATAGTTTTCAAAATGCTAAGAGTTTCAGAGTAAAACAACATCAATGTTAAAAACTGGCAACAGAGAGCCAGCCTGACATGGTAGCACATGCCTTTGGGAAGCAGAGGCATGCAGACACCGGTGACTTTTAAGCTAGTCTAGTCTATATATCAAGTTCCAGTACAGCCAGGGCCTCGTAGTGAGCTCCCATCTCTAAGAAAGAAAAAGGAAGAGAAGAAGAAGAAGAAAAAACAAACAAACAAACGAACAAACAAACAAAAAAACCGATAGAGCCTTCCCTTTTAGTTTCACTCAAGAGTTTGTTGCACTGATTAAAGCTAGCTGCCACAATGATTACTGAGAATTGGCAAGGAAGCAGATTTGCAAGAACCAACAAGTACATGGGATGAGGTTGGAACAGGTGTGATCATGTGACTTTGGGAGCTGTCTGAACTTTATGGTAATGTTCAAGATAAGCTCACCCCATTACTCACAAGTTTTACTTTTTTTTTTCCATATAGCATCTAAAGTTCTCCCCCCCCCACACACACACACCCATCACAGTTTCTGCCTCACCCCCTGCTCTCCTCTGGTCCCTCCCCAATCCACTCCTCCATTTCTCTTCAGAAAAGTGCAGGCCTCTCATACAAGAAGACCAAGCTATACAACTGTTTCATTCTTAGGTACATTCTAGACACACATACTGGAATCCTCTTAGCAAATTAGCTGATAAGATTGACCAAAACTAGAAACAAAATGTCCAGAGAAAGTGGAGGAAGAGAAGGAGAAAAAAAGAACAGGATAAGAGGAAGAAGAGGAAGAAGAGGAAGGGGAAGGGGAAGGAGGAGGAGAAGGAAAAGGAGAGGAAAGTTGTGTTTTATACAGGAATAAAATAATCACCTGCAATATAGATGTATCTTATGGACAAATTAAGAAAATAGTATAGACAGTAAAACTATAAATGCAAGAAATTATTATCATAGAAGATGGAGCTGCAGTGGCCTATAGTAGAGAGGTGGTGTGGGTTAGGAGCACTGCTCAGGAGAGACTCTACAGGGTAAGCAAGTTTCTATCTTTTGACCTTCATGATACATAGGTGTACAATTTTAGCTATTGATGAAGCATCCATGTGCATTTTATGCATGGATAATATTTGCAATTAAAGTGTATATTTATGTGACTGTGAGAAACAAAGACCAAAAAACCAAAAGGGATTTGATTGTTGGCTTGATTTGTTTGGTACCAATAAATTTACTCATCAAAGCAAGGATTTGCTTAGAAACAGGTTAAAGATGAGAAAACATGCACAATTATAAGAAGGGAAGCCTTTACTATATAGTTCAATCATAGACAAGGTTTGAAATGCTACAATATTGAGCTATAGCATCTTCATCCAGTAACCGCCTTGTTCAGTGCATTCTTGCTGAATCCTCCTGGGTCCATAATGACTTCTAAAACAACAGCCTCCCAGTTTTCTCTGAGAAGTAGAAGATTCCAGAACAATTTTTTCTGTAAATATCTTCTAGCTGAATCTTCCAGTATTAGAGAAGAGAATGACTCTTATCTAATCCCCTGACAATTTTCTGTCTTTGAGGTAAAGAACTTCTGAAATACAATAGTGAGAGGGAATGATAGTCTAACTTTGGGTTATGTTTATAAATGTTAAAGATATGTGTTTGTTCTACACTACTGCAGGTATACTATCTTGGCTTTATCCCACATAGTTACAAGACAAGCTGCAATTTTACAGCCATATATAATATAACTGTAAATAGTACTGAGATATTTGAGGAATCTTTAAACTCCTCCGAAGAAAAGCAAAAAAAAAAAAAAAAAGTAAGATTACTGCTGAGTGCACACAGAGGGGAGGGACAGGGAGAGAGATAGATACACACACACACACACACACACACACACACACACAGAAAGAGAGAGAGAGAGAGACAGGCAGAGACAGAGAGACAGGCAGAGACAGAGAGACAGACAGAGACACAGAGAGACTGACTATACTAGAATTATTTCCTTTAACAGGAACATTCATATCTCTACAATCTCAATCAAACAAAAGATCTTTGCGTTCTGGGAGCACAATTACAGTGAATATTCAAGAAAAAGGAAGTTGAGGGAACTTGAGGAGCCTTTCTGGGAAAAACATGTCGCTGAGTGCATACCTGGATGGAGTGAATACATGTGTTCTTTTCATGACATGGCTAAGGAATAAACTACCTTCAGTTCTGTAATCATCCTTAAGACAAGCAGGTTGGGTTTAGATATGACTAACAGGTGAAGGTAGGCAAGAAGAAGTAGAGACTGTGAAAAGGCCACCAGAGGGGATGAATTATGTGATAAAACAATGTTTTAGGAAATGAGTGGCTCCATAAGGACATTTTGAACTTTTGCTAAGTGTCTTTTTGACAATTTCATAGATGTGTAATGTGAATTCTGATTGCTATGAACAACTCTAAGATCAGTACTCCCTAATGTCAATCCCCTCTAATGTCAACACCCGGCTAAGCTCCTCCTGCCTGGCTCAACACCCGGCTAAGCTCCTCCTGCCTGGCTCATCTCCTTCCTCGTCTTTCTCACTACAAGTCTCCTTTCTGCATTTATGACAATTTTCTTGTTTTGTTGTTATTGATTTTGTTGGGGCCTACTGAGTTAAACCAAGGTCTCCTGTATGACCATGAGCTTGGTACTTTCCACAGGAGCCTGATGGTCCCTCAGTGGGTATACAACTTAAAACAATGACTACCTCAGAATCTACCAAGAGTCTATAGTTGAGCAGAAAGCAAATTATTTTTACTTTGGAAAACTGCAGGATGCTCAGATGCTGTGCTCGGATGAGGGATGCTGGCCTTCCCTGTGGTGTACAGGCCATGCCATGCCAGGTCAGTAGCTCCAGTTCTCTTTATGTTCCTGAAACTGAGACAAGTGAATCAAGCTCAGGGCAGAGGAGGGAGGGCAGCATGCATGTGCTTGATTTTTCTGTCCTTTAGCACAGAGAACTCTTTAGAGTTGGAAGTACTTTTGTTGTTGTTATTGTTGTTGTACAATATAGAATGAGACTTCACACTTTATAGATCTAGGGGTAGGGTTCGTTTTCATCTATAAACTAAAGGCTGGCAATATATACTTTCCCTGTGCATTGTTGGAAAGATCAAGTAAGTAATAAGTTGTGAAGATACGCAGTAAATCACAGATAAACTATGAGTCTGCTGTTGACTGCATCCTGTTTTCCCAGCATCCTTTGTTGTGGACACAGTTCTAACACGTTGGTGGATCATGTGGCCCTATAATTATCAGTGGTAGGAGGCACAGTGGGAGGCAAAGAAGCTAAACAGGAACATACCCATGGCTTCGTTCGCACAGTTTGCTAGCCACACCCTCTGTTAGAGTCATAAGTTGGAAGATGTTCTGAGCATCATTGTATGAGAACAGAAAGTTTCTAAGCAACCCTGTCACTAGCTCTGAGTTCTCTCATTCTAACTTTGAGGACTCTTACTCAGAAGGAAGCACTTTCTTTATGGTAAAGCAACCATCCATGTGCTGAGTCTGATGAGTTGGGCACTACACAAAGCAACCATCCACGTGCTGAGTCACTGATGAGTTGGGCACACAATTTGCTTTACTTAGTATTTCTAGAGACCAGCATGACTGAATAGGTCTTCCAGATGGTAATATTTTGCAAAGCATAATATATATTTGAATGGAGTATGGATATGATGGTCTAGAGAGAGAAAATCTCTAGACCTTTCCAGGGCAGAAAACACATCTTTCATGGATATAAAAAGCTTACGATCTGAACCTGCGAGCATGTAAGCACAAGGTTTCAGTTAAAGGGAATGTTCTCTTTTCTGTTTTTGAGGCTTCCCAGGCTAAGGAAGGGAATCTTGATGCTTAGGAATATTAATATGTGTGTAGGCACACTGCAGAACAACAACCAACGGTGACCAGACTAACTTGTCTTACCACCGCAGGGTTCCAAGTGAACATATGAGTTGGAATACCTCTTTATGGTGTGCGTTACTGTTAGTCATCAAAGACATAGCACTTGAAAGAAATTGATTTTGTTCTCATGGAACCCTGGTTAACTTCTAGAAGAGAGATGTGACAAATGCCCAAGCTTGGGGCTAAAGTGACAGGATTTCATTATTTTTTTTATAGCTGCATAAAACCCCATTGAACACAATCATTTTCCTAGAAGTCCTGTGGCCAGGAAATCTTCAGGATGTATTCTCAGTTCTGAGCATCTTGCTCCTTGGCTCAAATCCAGCACCAGCACTTCCATCCCCTGCCTCTTTGGGTAATGTTTTCTTCCCTGATGCCCAGGACCTTTCCCCTTTAGGAGGTATAGGACAGGGGAGTGGCTTGCCGCTTTCTCCTCATGCTGGATCTACACCTGCACATTGGAAGGTCTGTTTGTCACTTTACCAAACAGGAAGCTATCTGCTTCCACTCACATAGCTCTGCAGAGCTGCCCAAGACTCAACAATCTCTCTGCTTTTTACCCACCAGCTTCGTAACTCCTCCAAAGCTCTGTATATACAATTCAGTATACACAGTTGTTTTTCCATTGATAAGATTTCATAATATATTTATGTACATATATGTATATATATATACATATATATCTTGACAGAAAAAATTGCAAAATTATTTAAAGTTTTCAGATGCTGGAACACAAACTACACACTGAAAAGCACAAATTTACAAGTGCACATGCCTATTAACTTTTATTAACTGGAAGTACTCGTGTAACCAGCCTCCAGAACAAGAAATAGAGCTTTACAAGCATTACAAGCTCTGTTCCTTTAGCAGTCAGTGTAATATTTTTAATAAGAAAGAGATTTGTGCTGAGTAATATAGTTTTATGACTGTTGTATCTAGTCGCAAGCTCCAGCAAACCTTGGACTACGTAGTGAGAATCATCTAAATAAAAAGCATATACACGTGGCACAATTGCTTATATGAGTCTGGAAATGCAGCTGCTGTACTAATATTGTTGGTTAAGGGTACGAGGGAGAAAGAGAGAAGCTTGGTTCCGGGATCTCTTAGCATGTAGCATGCCCTCACATCCGTCTCGGGTAGGCTCATCCCCCAGGGCACTGAGGAAGCTCCAGGTTTTTTTTTTTGTTTTTTTTTTTTTTTTTTTTTTTTTTTTTTTTTTTTTTTTTTTTTTTTTTTTTTTTTTTTTTTTTTTTTTTTTTTTTTTTTTTGGTTCTATAAGTCAGTTCCCCATCACTATGGCACAATGCTGAGATCACCCCCGGGAGGAAAGGCTTTTCTGGCTTATGGTTCAGTGTGCCATCCAATACTATCTGGCTTGTAAGTGTTCATTTGAAACTGTCCCTTGCTCCCCTTCTCTCTTCATTTTTTTTTTAAATCTTGGCCTCTCCTTAATCATCTGTGCTAAAAGAAATCTTTCCTGTGTTCTAGTTAACTATCCACAGGTGGTCAAAGTCCATCAAGGAGTGCCTACCTAGGAAGAGAGAGCAAGGCCCTTTGACTGAGGAATGACTTCCTCCCCACACAACACAGCTCCTTCCACACTGGAAGTCCTTCCACCCACTTCAGTCTGCCAGGTGTCTGGCTGAGCAGGAAGCCCTGCAAATCTTAAGCTCCTGTAGCAGGAACAGGTCTGATTGGATTGTCCTGGTGCTAACAAGGCCTGTTACTGTTAGGCCTGTGATGAGTGAGGCGGGCATCCTGGTGACTATATCAACTTATGGAAGCCAGAAGAAGAGAGAAGGATGGAGAGGAGGAGGAGAAGGGAGAAGAGGAGGAGGAGGAGGTGGTTGGTGCTCCCCTATTCACCTTCAAGTGTACCCTCTGAAGTCCTAGTCATTGGGGCCTGGGTATTTCTTTGGATTTTTTTTTTTTTTTTGGCATTTCCCATGCTAACCTTTGCTAGTTCTTACAGAAAGGTTACTATAACATAAGCCACCCCAGTTCCTCCCAGGTCTCCTCACTGTCTGTCCCAGGTGCATATACTTGTTCTTTCTTGCACATAGTCCCACTTTTTTTATTAGATATTTTCTTTATTTACATTTCAAATGCTATCCTGAAAGTTCCCTATACCCTCTCCCCCCCCCCCCCCGCCCTGCTCCCCTACCTGCCCACTCCCACTTTGTGGCCCTGGCATTCCCCTGTACTGGGGCATATAAAGTTTGTAAGACCAAGGGGCCTCTCTTCCCAGTGATGGCCAACTAAGCCATCTTCTGCTACATATGCAGCTAGAGACAGGAGCTCTGGGGGTACTAGTTAGTTCATATTGTTGTTCCACCTAAAGGGTTGTAGACCCCTTCAGCTCCATGGGTAATTTCTCTAGCTTCTCCATTGGGAGCCCTGTGTTTCATCCTATAGATGACTGTGAGCATCCCCTTTTGTATTTGCCAGGCACTGGCACATCCTCACTCAGATAGTTATATCAGGGTCCTTTCAGCTAAATTTTGCTGGCATATGCAATAGTGTCTGGGTTTGGTGGCTGATTATGGGATGGATCCCTAGATGGGGTAGTCTCTGGATGGTCCATCCTTTCATCTTAGCTCTAATCTTTGTCTCTGTAACTCCTTTCATGGGTGTTTTGTTCTCTATTCTAAGAAGGAATGAAGTATCCATACTTTGGTCTTCATTCTTTTTGATTTTCTTGTGTTTTGCAAGTTGTATCTTGGGTATTTTAAGTTTCTGAGATAATATCCACTGATCAGTGAGTGCATATCAAGTGACTTCTTTTGTGATTGGGTTACCTCACTAAGGATGATATCCTCCAGATACATCCATTTGCCCAAGAATTTCATAAATTCATTGTTTTTAATAGCTGAGTAGTACTCATTGTGTAAATGTAACACATTTTCTGTATCCATTCCTCTGTTGTGGGACATCTGGGTTCTTTCCAGCTTCTGGCTATTATAAATAAGACTGCTATGAACATAGTGGAGCATGTGTTCTTATTACCAGTTGGAACATCTTCTGAGTATATGCCCAGGACAGGTATTGCTGGATCTTCTAGTAGTACTATGTCCAATTTTCTGAGGAACCTCCAGACTGATTTCCAGAGTGGCTGTACCAGCTTGCAATCCCACCAGCAATGGAGGAGTGTTCCTCTTTCTCCACATCCTCGACAGCATCTGCTGTCATCTGAGTTTTTGATCTTAGCCATTCTGACTGGAGTGAGGTGCAATCTCAAGGTTGTTTTGATTTGCATTTCCCTGATGATTAAGGATGTTGAACATTTTTTCAGGTGCATCTCTGCCATTCGGTATTCCTCACATGAGAATTCTTTGTTTAGCTCTGTACCCCATTTTTTAATGGAGTTATTTGAATTTCTGGAGTCCAGCTTCTTTTTTTTTTTTTCGAGACAGGGTTTCTCTGTATAGCCCTGGCTGTCCTGGAACTCACTTTTTAGACCAGGCTGGCCTCGAACTCAGAAATCCGCCTGCCTCTGCCTCCCAAGTGCTGCCACCACGCCCCGCTTGGAGTCCAGCTTCTTGAGCTCTTTGTATATATTGGATATTAGTCCTCTATCAGATTTAGGATTGGTAAAAATCGTTTCCCAATCTATTGGTGGCCTTTTTGTCTTGACAGTGTCTTTTGCCTTACAGAAGCTTTGCAATTTTATAAGATCCCATTTGTCAATTTTTGATCTTACAGCACAAACCATTGCTGTTCTGTTTAGGAATTTTTCCCCTGTGCTCATATCTTCGAGGGTTTTCCCCAGTTTCTCCTATATAAATTTCAGTGTCTCTGGTTTTATGTGGAAGTCTTTGATCCAGTTAGACTTGAGCTTTGTACAAGGAGATAAGAATGGATCAATTTGCATTCTTCTGAATGAAAACTGCCAGTTGAGTCAGCACCATTTGTTGAAAATGCTGTCTTTTTTCCACTGGATGGTTTTAGCTCCCTTGTGAAAGATCAAGTGACCATACGTGTGTGGGTTCATTTCTGGGTCTTCAATTCTATCCCATTGATCTTCCTGTCTGTTGCCGTACCAGTACTGTGCAGTTTTTATCACAGTTTATCTTTTGTACAACTTGAGATCAGGCATGGTGATTCCAGCAGAGGTTCTTTTATTGTTGAGAAGAGTTTTTGCTATCCTAGGTTTTTTGTTATTCCAGATGAATTTGCAAACTGCCCTTTCTAACTCAGTGAAGAATTGAGTTGGTATTTTGATGGGACATAGTTCCACTTTTGACATCCACACCTCAAAATCATGCTACCAAGAGAAGGCCTTGTCAGGAAAGTTTATCATGATGCTTGGGCTTTGATCACCACTCCTAAACCAGGAGCTAAACTGTAGTTGTATAATGTATATCATGACAGTAAAGCATAGCATCAGGGAAAGTGTTTGTAAATTTAACCTTTTCTTTCTGTTTCAAAACAGAAAGTAAAATTTCTCTCTTCAGGCTACTTTTAATTTTTTTCTCCTATTTTAGTTGGTCTTCATGTTCCTTTTAACCCTGTGTTGAAAAAGAATGGATAGCACCTTGGGTGACTTGCCCCAACTCCAGACTTTCAGGACACATCTTAGCTAGAAGCATACTCCCTGAAAACATTTTCCCTTTAAGTCCAGCTCCAAGATAATCTCAAAGCAAACAGTTTTCAAGTCTCCATAGTAAAATCCATGGGGAATGTCTGTAGTTGGCAGCAATCATGACTGGAGGACTGACTCCACCAGTAACAAGAGTCACCCTCTCCTGAAGACTGCCCACTGTGCATATTCATCTCTTCTCACACAACCATCAAATGTGCTGAGGTAGCTATAACTCATTTCATGTCACAAAACCCAAGGCGTAAGAATTTGAATGGCTTGCTTCTGGTCACCCAGTAAGTGAGTAGAGGGTTTTAGTCAGCTCTGTCTGGTTACTACTGGCTCTTCTAAGTTGTTATTTTATGTTCTGAATTAAGGCAAATTTTCTCAGGGGCCTGGCTCTTTTACATCAGCCTTGGGTTTCTGACATCTCTAGTCACATTCCAGCCAAGGCTTTCTTAGTCTCTTCAGTGTCTGCATGAAGACAGCCTCTTTCTGTTCTCCTCCCAGGACAGCTACTCAAAATAACAACAATGTTGTGTTCTCTACAGATTGATGAACTCATCTTACTTCTTCCTGGGTAACTCAGTCACTTCATGAGAGCCATCCAGAAACCATTCCTGAGCCAAGAATGACTGATTCTGGGGTTAGTTTTATGCAGCTTGAAGGGAAGAGATATCTGGGGGATTTTTAGAGATTTCCTCAATGGACTTAGGAATCTTTGGTTGGAGAGTAAGGGCAACACAGGCACAACACATTTCAAGGATTCAAGGCATTAGATATATAGGAGAGATAGAACCTTCCTTCCTTTATTAGATATATAGGAGAGATAGAACCTTCCTTCCTTTATTAGATATATAGGAGAGATAGAACCTTCCTTCCTTTATTAGATATATAGGAGAGATAGAACCTTCCTTCCTTTATTAGATATATAGGAGAGATAGAACATTCCTTCCTTTATTTTCCTAGGTTGAGGACCTGTGCACTGGACTGATCAAAGGATTGTTGAGAGGAGAAAGGTTTATTGCCACCTTTAGTGGACACACACATGACAAAAGTCATGAGTAGCTCACAGGGTAGCATGAGGTGGACTAAAGACAAGTTTGCAGAAAGGAGATAGGATGAAGTAGACACTTTAGGCTTTGAGGGGTGAAATCATTAGAAGGTGAATATGCAGGGACAACACATGGGACTTTGATGCTGTTCTTGTATGGTTCTTCAGTTGGTTACTGAAGCGCCATCTCTGCCTCTTCACTGCCTTCCCAGCCACAGACTTTTGCCAGAAAGGGTATTTATAGCAGCCTTCACTTCTCAAACCTCTCTGCTTTTGTCATAGAAGACAAGCTCTGGGAAGGAGTCCTTCTGTTGAATTTCAAATACTTTCAGATCAAAATAACCCTCATGTCAAAGTGCCATATTGTAGGATAAAAAATTGTGATTGCCCACAAAAGTAGCAAAGAAAAGATCCAATGAATATGTAGATCTATGGAACACAAAATATAGCACTTTAAATGTATGAAGAGATAAATCTCTGAACTAAAAGACCCAAACGTAACATTGGATCAAAAAGGAAAATTGCAGAGACATATAATTTGACAACATGATGAAATGCAAGATTCTGTAGAACAAATTTAAAGATACATAAGTAGAAAGCAATCAACAGTGTATAGGCATAATAAGCACTAAGATTATGATAACAACAATCATATCTGGGAGATAGGAAAATAAGCAGGGAGGATCACCAAGTTCTCCAACACATCCTCCATGTTAAATGTCTTAGAGTAAACATGTAAGATGCTTGATCCATGGATAAACTGGATGTTCAACAGGCTCATCATCTGCTGCTCAGATCAGATATACACATTTAAATATTTCATGAATTACTTTTATTTATTTATTTATTTATTTATTTATTTATTTATTTTGGTTTTTCGAGACAGGGTTTCTCTGTGTAGCCCTGGCTGTCCTGGAACTCACTCTGTAGACCAGGCTGGCCTCGAACTCAGAAATCCGCCTGCCTCTGCCTCCCGAGTGCTGGGATTAAAGGCGTGCGCCACCACGCCCGGCATGAATTACTTTTAAAAGGGAATAATATGTTGACTCCTCTCCTAGAAGGATCTGTGAGTATATGACTGAAAGTCTGGCTTTATGTCAAAAGGCATCACAGGGGCTGTCAGGAGCTAGCTATTGCTGCCTCCTACTGCTACGTTCTTCTCTCTGGAATCCAGAAGGACTCAGGTCCTTACCAGTGCTAACACAAAAGGTGTTGTATCCTTCCAGGCCTGTTTTAACCTGCTGCCAAGCCTTGCAAAAGGAACTCCCTTTTTAAAAACAGTTCCAGTAAAAGTTTGAGAATTGCATCCCATGGAATTGAGTTGTACACCCTTCCTTAGAGTAAAGCATTATTTTCCAGGGAGTAAAATACCAGGTAGGCCTTGGTGATATCTTGGTGTTATCTCCACATTGGTGAAATAGCTAATAAGCTTTCCTCAGCTGACATTAAGGGAGAGGTTTTGCAAGGAAAGCAGGATTTTCTGTTTGCAGAAGAGACATACTTTGAGTAGTAAGAAACAACTGACATCTATCACAAGAAAAGAACAAAAAGTGATTTATTATTATCATTGCCATTATCTAACATATTTCCCAAATGGTATTTCATGCTAAAGGATATATCAAATATGAAACATGAAAGGATTGTTCTTCCTACAAAACACACAAGCAGATTTAGTACAGTTTATTGACAAGTAGAACCTTATCTAAAGTACAGGTCACAAGCTTCTTTGGAACAGTAAGTGTAATTATCAGGTACACGTCCTTCTAAGAATTATCTCAGAATGAAGGAAGAATGGGACACAGACCCAGGGCAACAAGGCTGGCAAGAATTGACCTGGAAACAGGTTCCAGCCAGCTGGCTTAACCTCCAGGGCACTATTAGTTCAGTACACAGATGAAGGCAGTTGGTGCATATGAGTAGAAGAAAGGCTGGTAGGTCCCAGCTCTTTTTTGATGTGTCTCCACCAATGCTTCTTGGTGCACTGGGGTCACAGGTCCATGGCTGTAACACTCAGGAGACAGCACTGTGGCAAGAGATTTGATGTGGTACTGGGGTGACTGCCTAAAAGTCTGGGCAGAGGAAGGGCCATCAGCCTAGGTGTAAACAGCTAAATCTTTGACAATGTTGAGACTAGCATGGCCCAGTCCAGAGAATGTCCTCCATAAATATCAAAGATTAAGAATGGGGGCTGGAGAGATTGCTCATTGCTTAGTTCTGTCTACCAGAAACCCATTTTAAACACAACCAGACAAAGCAAAAAGATAATAGCAATCACATCTCAATGATAGGGAGAGGACCAGGGATAATCACCAAGTATATCCAACCTGTCTTCAATGCTAAACAAAAAACCACCTAACATAAGACGCTCATTCCATAGATAAAGTGGGAGTTCAACGTGTTCATTATACTGCTCATATGTGTATTTTTAAATATTTCATAATATGTAGTAATATTGCTAATATGTTGTATATAAAATAATACTGCAATAACATATAATATAATTATAAATAATATTAATCATAATAAACTTTAAAAGATTTTTACTAACTATGGTACATATAGACATCAGAGCAGAAAAACACCAAGCACAAAAGGAATAACTGTAAAACAACAAAAATGTCAGCTAATCAAGAATACAAAGATGAGACAGGCAGTGGTGGCATATACCTTTATTCCCAGTACTTGGGAGGCAGAGACAGGTAGATTTCTGAGTTCGAGGCCAGCCTGGTCTACAGAGTGAGTTCCAGGACATCCAAGGCTATACAGAGAAACCCTGTCTTGAAAAAAACAACAAAAAACAAAAACCAAGAATACAAAGATGCTTACCTGTGATTCACAGCAGAGCTTCAGATATCAGATGCAAATCCTAACAGAATTCAAAGGGGAAGTAGATACTCACACCTGCATGATTAAATGTTCCCCTTTTATAGCAGATACAACACTATCAAAGCTATGAAAGAGCTGAATAGCATCCATGGATTGAATGGATGTTTATAGAACTTCCAAACCAGGATATCCACTACTTTCAAGTGTGTATAGAATACTTGCCAACACAGGTCATATACTAACCCACAAAAGAGATCCCAGTAGATATAATTATAGCAGTCGAATCAAAGTAGGAACCAGAAACAAAAGAGGGAAAATCTCAAAACTCTTGGGAATTAAAGTATTTGTATAAAATACAATTCACAGGTTAGAAATGAAGTCCTAGAGAAGTAAGAAAAGGCTTTGTGATAAAGCACCATAAAAACATACCACGTCTCAGCTCCTGGGATGTCACTGCAGCTGTGAGCAGTGACAAGAATTCCAGCCTTCAGTGCTTGTGCTGGGAGAAAGCGGCCAAACCAGCACCAACAATTTCTTTATACAGAACTATAAAAACAAGAACAAAATAATCTCAAAGCAAGTAGAAGCCAGGAAACAATAAAAGATAAGAAACATTAATGTAACTGAAGATTGAAAACCCAAAGAACACCAGTAACACAAACATAACTCTTTGAAAAGATTAATAAATTTGATAAACCTTTAGCAAAAATAGAGAGAGGGAGAGAAAGAAAGGAGAAAGAAGGAGGGAGGAACGGGAAGAAGGAGCAGGATAGAAGGGGAAGGAGGGAGGAAGTGAGCGAGATCTGCAATTCTTGAATTCAAGAAGCGGAGGCAGGAGGACTGCAAGTTACAAATCAAAGAGAAAAGTATTAAATGTACAATTTGCTAATATCAGGAAAAATATAGAAGAAACACCTATATAACTTTCACATAATGGACTACTTTGTTTACATATTATATATGATAGTTTGCATGAACTGGATTAATTCTCAAAACCCAGCAACTACCAAACTGACTCAAGTAGATAACCCAAGGAGTCACGTAACAATATAAAATAATTCACTGTTTAAAATGTTGACAACTTGGAGTACATCTTTCCAGGAGCACTCTGATCTAAACAAGACACCTATATCACACCCTTCCCCCAGGGTTCAAAGGTCATTAAAGAAATGACAGAAAGAATATAAGAGCCAGGGGTAGTAGAGGTCTTCAGCAAAACATTTGTTGGACATGATGACACCATTGCATAGATGAATGACAGTGTTTGAGACTGCTTGCACAAGATTTGCATAAGATCAAGCCCCAAAACTCTCAGCATATACAGGGAGGGGCTCATAAAGTCCATCCCTACTCAAGAAGATATTGGCAACTGATGACTGCTGGGTGAGGAAGACTAAATTTTGCTCAGGGGTGTAGTTCCTGAATGGCTACCCGTGTTCCACTAGGTGGTCCTACACCAGAACACATACAAGTGCTAAATGGACTCAGGTTTTTTTGTTTTGTTTTGTTTTTGTCTTTGTTTTTAACTGACAGCACATAAAATTGAGAGGTAAAGAAGGGGTGGGGGTAAGTTGGAGATGAAGGAGGATTCCATTTGATCAAAACACATTGTATATGTTTATGGAATTCACAATAAGAAATTTCTAGACATTTCTAGGCTGAAGTAGTTTTATTGATAAATTCTATGAAGCCTATTAGGAAGGAACTCCAATTATACTGAATTTCTAAAGAACAGCATGAATAACACCCTCATCCAAATTTGTAGATACACTGGTAAATTTTAAGAATATTTGGGATAGAATTAAGTATAAAGTACGTAGGTCATTTTCTAGAATCCCTTTTAAAAAATTGAAAAAAGAGTACTTTATAATTTGGTTTATTAAGTCATTATTCACTTGATACTAAAACTAAATAAAAGTAGTACAAAGAAAGTTAGAACCAATATATCCTTTAAAATGAATATAAAATTATCAAGAATGTTAGTAAGTTAATGCCAACTTACTAAGATTAAACAAACAAACAAATAAATAATAACTCAGAGCTAACTGTGCTCTATCTAGGAATGTAAGAGTGAACCACTGGTGAAAATCAGACCATGTAATTCATTGCATCAGCAGGGACATGTTATATCAACTGAAGCAGAAGATGCATTTGACAAGCACAACAGCCATTCAAAATGAAAATTTTACCTGGAAAATATATAAATGCCCTAAATTTTATCAAAATCATCTAAAACATATCCCTTTCAGTCATCTATTGTCAAAGACTGACCACATCCTATATGACAATGTACTATACATGTGCTGTTTACTTGTGAAATTGTCTATGTTTCTAAGCTCTATAGCTATCCTACAAATTAAAAGTTAAAGCTTAACAAACACAGTTTTCAATGCACAACTTATAGATATGATCAGTTTGGAGTACCATCAGATTTCAGCATATAAATAAAACATAAAATTTGATTCTTACTATGGAAATAGCAAAGTCTTTAGAGAAATAGAATTGAGAAGTAGCCACCAAGCCAGAGGACCTGAGTTGTATCACAAGAATCCACATGGATTGAGAAAGCCAATTTCTGCAAGTTGTCCTCTGACCTCCACATGCAACACACACACACACACACACACACACACACACACACAATCTATCTATCTATCTATCTATCTATCTATCTATCTATCTATCTATCTATCTATCTATCTATAAAATAGAAATAGTGACATAATGGAAGCTCAGGGGATGAAAGCATTCAACAAATATATTCTCATATTGGACTGGAGTGTAAATATGTAAATCTTACCCCTGGATTTATGCTAAGTGTTATGAAAATACCCAAGCAGTCCAGGAATTTAAGAGAAGTACACGTCTCTCTTGAAAGTTAATGTGCTCACTTTTACCATTCTGTTATCTACAAAGTACTTTTATTAATGTTTCAGAGACTAAAATATGGAAGAATTACAGCAAACAGACAATCACAAAGTTTAAGTTTTGTCTCTATAAGTTATCTGGACTAGAGCTTCCATCCCTCAGGCTACAAAGCTTTGCTCTCATTTAGAGTACCATTGTTCACCCACAAAAAAAGGTTCGTGATATGACTGGTTCCTTGCAATATTTCTTTTTTTTTATTAGATATTTCCTTTATTTACATTTCAAATGTTATCCCCTTTCCTGGTTTCCCCTCTGAAAGCACCCTATCCCCTCCCCCATCCCTGCTTCCCAACCCACCCACCCCTGCTTCCTGGTCCTGGCATTCCCCTACACTGGGGCATTGAGCCCTCATAGAACCAAGGGCCTCTCCTCCCATTGATGACCGACAAGGTAAAGAGATTTTCCATATGTGTCCCCCCAGCCCTCTCTCTCTCTCTCTCTCTCTCTCTCTCTCTCTCTCTCTCACACACACACACACACACACACACACACACACACACACACACACAGAGACTATTATCAACATGTCTTGTCTATATCAACAGATATAACAATTGTTATATCTGATGGTCTTACATGTGTACATCATTATCAATCAAACTCCATAATTTACTTTAGGATTCAGTCATGTATAGTTTATGGGTTTGGAGAGGTTAATAGCCAAGTATCACTCTTTTAGTAATATGCAAATGATTTCACTGTCCTAAAGCCCTCTGTACAATACCTAATTGCCTCCCTCCTCACAACTCCTAATCTTAGAAAACCTTTTTCTTCATTTTTGGTTATGTGTATGCATCTGTGCTTAGCATTCCAAGAGAGCAGAGAGGAGGGAGAGGAGGGAGAAGAAAGGAAGAATGAGAATGTGTAAGCCCACAGAGACTAGAAGAGGGTTTTGGATCTCTTAGAACTCCAGTTATATGAAGTTTTGAGACACTGGGCATGGGTCTAGGATCCAAATTTTGGTCCCCATGGTTGAGCAGCAGGCATTCTTAACTGCTGAGCCAACTTTCCAACCCCTTCTAATCTTTGTGCTATCTTGTTTTTTCAATAATCATTTTATTTGTTTACATTTCAATGTTATCTCCCATCCCAGTCTCCCCTCCACAACCTTCCCAGCCCCTCCCCTTTGCCTCTAAGAGGGTGCTCCCCTACCCATCCACTCCTGCCTCATCCCTCTAGCATCCCTCTTTTCTGAGCCATTAAGCCTCCACAGGACCAAGTGCCTCCCTTTCTACTGATGCCAGATGAAGCAGCCTTCTGCTACACATGTAATAGGAGTCATGGACCAGCCCATTGCACTCTTTGGTTGGAGAGTCCTGGGAGCTCTGAGGAGTCCACTAATTGATACTGTTGTTCTTCTTATGGGGTTGTAATCCCCTTTAACTCCTTGAGTCCTTCCCCTAACTCTTCCATTGGGGTCCCTGGGCTCAGTCCAGTGTCTTAGTCCGGTGCTGGCAGAGCTTCTCAGAGGACAGTCATATCGACTTAAGTATGCAAGCACTTCTTGGCATCAGCAATAGTGTTGGGGTTTGGTGTCTGCGGATGGAATGGATCACACGGTATAGTCGTCTCTGGATGGCCTTTCTTTCAGCCTCTGCTCCATTTTTTGTCCTTGTGTTTCCTTTAGACAGGGACAATTCTGGGTTAAAAATTTTTAGATGGGTGGGTGGTCCTATCCCTTCACTGGGTGCCTGGGAGCCTCTGACATCCCTGGTGTCTTGAGATTTTCTAGTGATTCCCTACCCCACACTGCTACTTATTTCTATTTGTTTTCCTGGCCCTCTGGACTTCTCCCCTGTCTTTTCTCATACCTGGTCCTGCCCCTCTTCTTTTCCATCCCCTCCTTTCTCCCACCCAGATCCTTCCCTCCCTCTACCTCCTGTTATTATTTTGTTCTACCTTCTAAGCAGGTGTGAAGCATCAACACTTTGGCCGTCCTTCTTGTTAAGTTTCATATGGTCTTTGAGTTGTATCATGGATATTCTGAGCTTTTGGGCTAATATCCACTTATCAGTGGATATTATACCATGTATGTCCTTTGGGGTCTGGGTTACCTCACTCAGGATGATATTTTCTAGTTCCATCCATTTGCCTACAAAGTTCATGAGGTCATCATTTTTAATAACTGAGTAGTGTTCCATTGTATAAATGTACCATATTTTCTGTATTTTCTTCCATTGAGGGACATCTGGATTGTTTCCAGCTTCTGGCTATTATAAATAAGGCTGCTGTGAACATAGTGGAGCACATGTCCTTGTTATATGTTGGATAATCTTTTGGGTATATGCCCAGGAGTGGTAGAGCTGGTGTTGGTATTCTGTCTGGACTCCATCCCCATAGATACCTGGCAACAGCCAGGTATGCTCCTCCCCATGGTTACCTGGCAACAGCCAGGTAGGTCTGGCCCTATAAAAGGGGTTGCTTGGCCCCTCCTCTCTCTCTTGCCTGTCTTGCTCTCTTGCCTCTCTCTTACATTTTGCTCCCCCTCTCTTCCCATTCCCTTCCCCACTCTTTCCAAGAGGTCATAGCCGGCCTCTACTTTCTACTCTCTCTGCCTTTCTCTGCCATTACTACTCTCTTAACTCCCCCCCCCCCCATGCCCTGAAAAAAGCTCTATTCTATACTATACTGTTGTGTGGGGGAAGGAATGCCTTGGCATGGGTCTGCCGACGTACTCCCTTCCCTCACACCCCACCAGAACATATCTTAATAGCTCTTTCTCTTTTTATGATTACAACAGTTGGGTCTTCAGGTAGAGCTGTTTCCAATTTTCCAAGGAACCTCTAGATTGATTTCCAGAGTGATTGTATTCGCTTGCAGTCCCACCAACAATGGAGGAGTGTTCCTCTTTCTCCACATCCCCACCAGCATCTGTTGTCTCCTGAGTTTTTTATCTTAGCCATCCTGATTGGTGTAAGGTCGTTTTGATTTGCATTTCCTTGATAACTAAGGAAGTTGAACATTTCTTTAGGTGCTTCTAGGCCATTCAAGATTCTTCAGTTGAAAATTCTTTTTTTTTTTTTTTTGTCAGTCTACATTAATTATATATTTATTAATTTGTAAACATTGGTATCAATCATATATTCTTTTTTTTTTTCAACTTTTATTAGATATTTTCTTCATTTACATTTCAAGTGTTATCCAGAAAGTTCCCTAAATCCTCCCCCCTCCCGGCCCTGCTACCCTACCCACCCGCTCCCACCCCCTGGCCCCGGC
>LR753309.1:1873512-1957402 GCA_902729485.2 Mus minutoides
CCCCCGAGACCGCTATATCCGGGCCCTTTCAGCACCATCTTGCTGGCATATGATATAGTGTCTATGTTTGGTGACTGATTGTGGGATGGATCCCTGGCAGCCGCAGTCGTTGGCTAAGTATCTTAATCTTTTATTTTCAGTAGAAAGTCATATATCATAGTTAGAATCACATGGTGTGAAATGTTACTGTTACAGTGCTTGGCTAGTATCCATGAGGTTCTGGATCTGAGTCTAATTACAGTAGGAGGACAAGAAAAGCAAACAAAAGAAATGAAAAGAAAAGAGGGGAAGTGAGGGGAGAGAGAACAAGGCAAAAAGGAAAAGGAGGACAGGAAAGGGATAGTAGTAAAGATGTAATCTTGTTAGCAGCCAATGGTTTTGGAATGTAGTAGGAAGTATTAATGCAAGGATATGGAGCAGTCAGTCATGTCTAAAGGATGTAGAGGAATCTGACTCTTTTCCACCTATTCAAAGCTAAGAGTATTACAGAGAAGAAAACCATCAAGTACAAATCATCCCTTAGCATGACATCTCCTTGACTACCTTTTTGGCGTCTTGCTCTCTGCCATGGAAGAATTAAAAGCACCACTTGTCTAAACTTTTAACTGGGCTTATTTTCAGTGCTAGAATAATAACAGTTGCTTCCATGGAGTAAGGATAAGTAGAGGAGTTTGGTTTGGGCTGTAGGAAGCAGAACAGAAAGACAAGAGGCAACTACTGACCTCAGAGAGACAAAATAATGGAACAACAGCAGACCCTGGGCCACTTTGGGTTAAGTTTTTAAATGTAAGGATGAGGCAATAAAACCTGTTGATCATGTTGAGTCATGCTGGCCTGCTGGAGAAGCTGCTCTCTAATCTGGACTCCTCCCACTGACTAATATTTAGTTTCATTTTGGGGCATGCAACTTCAGCAGGAGAGACTATCTTGAATTTTAGTTGGTTAGCAGGTACTTAGTTGAGAACACTCACTACCCTGTCACTCTAGGAGGAGCTACTGACCTATTGGTGGTTGATGGCTAGCTAGGGTATCAGGAAGGGCCACTTTTTTTCCAGGGCTGTCATTGGCATATTGCCCACGTTGCAGGGCAAAGTCCCACACCTGCACACATAAGAGCAGAACTAACTGGACTTGCTGGGTTACAAAAAACAAAACAAAACAAACAAACAAACAAACAAACAAGACAGAAAGTTGAGAGGGAGAGAACTGGGGAAGCTCAATCAAGGAGGGGTGACATGACCAAGGCATGTTGTATTCATGTGTAAAATCAAGGAGGGGTAGACATGATCAAGACATGTTGTATTCATGTGTAAAATCAAGGAGGGGTAGACATGACCAAGACATGTTGTATTCATGTGTAAAAAACCCCAAAGAGTTCACACAATGGTACTTATTTAAATGCTCCCCTGAATTTTAGAACCATAGCTCTACAGACATTCTGAAAAATTTGCTTCCAAGGATGACTTTCACATAAAATCTAATGATGTTAACAGTATATATTTCCTGCTCACTTCTTTCTTGAATTTCTATATTATCAGTGGTCCCATGATGGGAAAGTGGAGAAATATTTGGTATCTCAGTCATCTTTTTCTTTTCCTTTACCAGCCAGAGAACAATATCCCCATGTTTTTGTAGTCATCCCTTTATTGACCATCCCTACAACTTCAGGTTTTTAGATATTTTCCCATGAGGTCCCTTTGCCTTTATTTCTCTATTTCCTTACTATTGCACGTACACGTGTGCACACGCACAGATGCACACACACTCCCTTTTTCATCAAAAAGATATTTTACTGATGTCTAGAAACTTTTCATGCAAACACTGTCCTGGAAATAAAGCACCCAGGGCGGGTCTTCTCACACTATCCTGGAAATAAAGCACCCAGGGCTGTGGGTCTTCTCACACTATCCTGGAAATAAAGCACCCAGGGCTGGGTCTTCTCACACTATCCTGGAAATAAAGCACCCAGGGCTGTGGGTCTTCTCACACTATCCTGGAAATAAAGCACCCAGGGCGGGTCTTCTCACACTGTTGTTTCCCACAATGGCAGGGCATGATCCTGTCCATGCTCATTGAAACTGAACATTTTTTTCTTTCCTTCAAGAAATTCTGGTTGCTGTTAAGCTTCAGCAACCAAGTGTCAGTCCTCTGTTATCTTCAGGTTTCATATCCTCAAACAAAAACAAAATAAAAATGTAGAGTGTGTGTGTGTGTGTGTGTGTGTGTGTGTGTGTGTGTGTGTCTGTCTGTCTGTCTGTCTACATGTTTATCTATGCAGAGGCCAGAGGTCACCATGGATGTCTCCCTTGTTTTGCTCCATCATCTCTATATTTTTTGAGGTAGGGAGGTGGAAACACTTACCCTGGAGTTCACTGAATGGCTAAGCTGGATGACCAATAACCTCCATGGCTCTGGCTGTATGTATGGGTCTCCCTGACCCATGCTGAGGTTCCTGATTCAGTCCTGCCACATCTGGCTTTTACATGGCTGCTGCTGAGCCAAGTTCATGTCAACATGCTTACATGAGGCTCTTTCCCACCTGACCCATCTCCCTAGCCCCTAAAAGAATATATTTAAATTTCACGTATGCTAAGCATGTATAGATATTTTTCTTAGATTATTTCCTCAAAGTTACAGTTCACCTAACAGTACATAACTGCTAATCTCTATCCAGCAGGACCTGATAATGGGTGTGTGGCAGATGATACTGAGGGGCCCTTTCCCAACTGAAATGATAAGGATAGAATTTTAAAAGCTATTTCAATCAATTTTAATTACAGGTAAGGTAAACTACATTGTTACAAATTCCCAAGTTTGGTTTGAGATTTATTTTTTAAATCAACAAATACTTTTCAACACAAATGATTCTCTAGGACACATCCCAAGAACTGCTAAAGAAAAAAAGAAAAGAAGGAAGCTCTTCAGGGCAAGGATTGCACTAAATTCTAGAGACAAAAGCAATGACAGCATTATGTAATTCTTCTTTTACCCAAGTTCACTTCCCAGTACCCATTGCTGGGCAGTTCACCACTGTTGCCTGTAACTCCAGCTTCAGGAGATCTGAATCCTCTTTTACCCTTTTTGGCCAACTGCATTCATGCTCACACACACACACACACACACACACACCTCACACATACACATAAAGAAGCACAAACACAATTGGAATACTGTGTGACACATATTGCCATTCAAGCACAGGACACTGGCAGAATTTCTTGGAGGAGTAGGTACCACAGGCATGGGAGGTATAAAAAGAAATCTACTGGAAGAGATGAAATAGCTGGAATGTGAAGTAGCTGTCTTGGCAATGGTGTGTGATTATGTGGAGTGGAAAGGGACCAGGACGAGCACTCCTCCAGGCAGAAGAATTGTGTACAAGGGTCCTGATCACTGAAAGTAAGTTTTGTTTGGTTGGATAGAAAATGCAAGGCATAGAACAGCAAGCAATGAACCCAGAGGGATAACAGGAATAGGTCTTAAATCAGCATTTAAAAAGTTCCATTTTAGCTGCATTATTATGATATGAGGTGAGAGGAAACTAGAGGCAGGACTCCTGTTGCGCAGCTGAGATGGTAACCCACCTTACAGATGATGATGGTTGTGGTGATGCTGATAAACATGAGAAAAAGGATCTCGGGTATGCTTCATCTGTGAGAACCAAGAGGATGTGGGAGTAAGGGAAAGGAAATTAGATGGGTGTTAATGTTACCTGTTATAAAGGAAGTCAAGATAAAATCGCACATTGAGAGAAGATAATGAGTTCAGTGTCAAATTTGGTTCATGGCAGTTTTTCTTGGCATACATTCAGGAGATACCTTGGCAGTTGTGTGTGTTGGCCTGAACTTGAGGAGAAATAGGTAAACCAGAAATATAACTGTAAGGTGTATTTCATCGAAGTAATGGAAGAAGCAGTGTTGATCCAAGAGACACCAAGGGGGCAGCATATACATATGTATATATAATACACACACACACACACACACACACACACACACACACACACAAATCGAAGATAAAACTGGTTGAGATTGAAGCAGAAAAATAAATAAAATAAAATAAAATAAAATAAAAAGTCTAAATGATAAAGAGAACTACACAAAATTCTAGAAATGGCCACTAGGTAAAAACTACAGCTCTTGTCTCACACCGATTTTTCACTTTGTCTTTTATTACCAAATATTAAGGAGACATCTCTACAGGGACCATTTGGTTATCTTAAGAAATTTACAAGGCATTTAACAGATTATTATTTTTTTGTTTTGTTTTGTTTTTGAGATAGGGTCTCACTGTGTAGCTATATCTGGTCTGCGACTCTTATGTAAATTAGGCTGGTCTTGAACTCACAGAAATCTAACCTGTTTTTGCCTCCCTAATGCTGGAATTAAAGGCCTATGTCACCATGCCTGGCTAAGAAATTAACTGATTCTAAATTTTATTTATGTTTTCTTTAACCAAGTGTCTGTCACACATGACATTAGCCACAACCATAAGGACAGACACTTTGCTAGGTAATTTATAGAATTCTGGTATAGCTTAGTGGAGAGATGAGCATATGCATGTATTTCCAACAGTAGTGGCAAAGTCACTCTTATTACAGAAACAGTTGAAGTTGCAGCAACGATTTGCATGTACTGAATCTACCCGAAGTTCCTTTCAAGATAAATTAATATGTGGATTATATTCTTAAGCCTAACTGACCTATGCCAAGAGGTTACTGCTAGTTCACAACTATCCTTGAGCACTTCCCTGGACTCAGTGTACCCAACAATTCTAAAACTTTAAAATTGTTGTCCCTGATGTGGGGAGACACTTGAAGAGGCTTGGCAACGCGACAAGGCAGTTACATGGTACTGTTGTGCCTACCTCTATCTAAGACTGTTTGCCTCGAAGAACCAATGTTTGCCCAGAGCAACAGTGGCCTCGAGGCTGCAGACGTAATATCCAGGAATCCAAGCAGACCGACAGAAGCGGGAGGAGTTACGGATGGGATGGAACTAGCGCCTGGAAGGCGGTAGGAGGATTTACAGGCAGCTCTGCCCATCTGCCCCTGCGCACACCAGGAGCCACGCGGAAAAACGCCTGCGCTCCAGGGAGTACGCAGGCGCAGAGCCACTTCTGGGCGGAACCAGACGCTCTGTAGCCTCAGCTGCCCAAACATCTCGTAGGCGAGGGAGGTGGTGGTCACGGAGGTGCGCATGCGTTGGTTGCCTTTGCCTACACAGGGCAGCGCTGACGGCCACGGGGGCAGGGTCGGAGTAGAGCGGGCGCAGGATGGACGAGGACGTGCTGACCACTCTGAAGATACTCATCATCGGCGAGAGTGGGGTGGGCAAGTCCAGGTGAGGAGGTGCGCGGCGGGCCCTCGGCCGCTGAGCTGCGGGCTGCCCTCCTGGAACGGTCGCCGCGGCCCTGCTGACTCCGCCCTGGCCGGGCGCGCCCGGCGCAGGCCTCGCAGCAGGGTTTCTCACTACTGGGAGTCTAGGCTCCGGCCTGCTGCGGCCAAGGCGACCCGAGCCCACTGGGCCTGTCACCCCTAGAGTCCAGCTTGTCTGTCTTCCCAAGAGTTCAGCCTGTCTGTCACCTCTAGAATCCAGCCATCCTGACTACCCCTAGAATCCAGCTGGTCTTTCACCCCTAGAGGCCAGCCAGTCGTCACCCCAGGAATTGTGATCAATAATAACTTTAACACTTTGTGATTTCCATAGAACTATCCTTCAGATACTTAGTGTTCTACACAGAAACTTTGGTGACGTGTTAGGTCACGTTCCTGGCCTATTTCAACGCAGCCTATTGTTGCATATCTATTTACTTATTTGGATTAGTTCATCGTGAAAGAACTCTTTTGATAACTGCTTGAAAATGACTTTGAAAGCACGGGTTACTAGAGCAGTGGACACCTTTAGGTGAGATTGTTCTTGACTTGCCACATCACAAGAAAAAAGGCTGTATTGTCTTTTACGATTTGACTCTGTCTTTGGGGGAGGATGAAATTGGCAGTGGGGTTGTATATTAGGTCAGAGGTGGACCTAGGTGGGTGTTGCCAGAGCTTTTGCCTTCATCCAGGTCTGAACAAAGTTCTTCAGGTGAAGTCATCCTTGCCCTCTGATGATTAATAAATGTTACTTGAGCTTCTCTTGATCTTTAAGCATTATTTATATCCTAGAGAGCTTTTTAACACTTTATTTGGCTTTACTTTGTGAGATCTTTCAGATAACTTTAAAGCACTTCACAAAGATTTAAATCTTTAGGTAATCTTACAAAAAAAAAAACCCCAAATCTTTCTGTATTTTTAAAAGTTTGACCATCTGTTTTTATCATTTGTTCCTCTTTAATATATACTTTTAGTGTCCTGTCATGGCATGCTTCTGTGTACCAAGGAACAAATTAAAGGAACTTTGTATAAAAACAGTGGTGTGTGTTCAAGTCATGAATGAGAGAGATCTTTATGATTACTTTTTGCACATTCTTGATTGTCATGTACTGAATATAGTTTTATTAGGAGTCATGCACCTTCATGGTTTTTCTTTTTTCCATCTTTACTTGTGAAGGAGCTCACATCAAGTTTGTTTTGTTGCTTTCAGTCTTTTAAAGTAAGGTGTGATTGAGGCAGGCCTGGAAACTTTTATGTAACTTAGCTGGCTTCAAACTAGGAATCCTCCTCCCTCAGCCTCCAGAATACTAAGATTACAGGCATGTATCACCATGCCTGCTTAGAGGTTGGTTTTGAAATCAAGAATAACAGGTTGCCATCTCAACCCAGTATGTGGTTGGCTGAGACAGTGTATTAAGTGGGTGAAATTGAGGTATGTTAGGATTTTCTAGAAGGCTAATCAGGTACAGTTGACTTCATAGTTGGAGTTCCCTTTGTATTGTTGCTTTAATTTTATTTAGTTTCTAGAGACAGGTCTGGTTACATAGTCTGCCTGGCCTGGTACTTGCTATGTATGTAAGCAACAGTTGGCTTGGCATATACAGCCCTCCTACCTCAGCGTCTCAAGTGTTAGGAATATAGCCATGTTACACCAGGCCTGGTTCTGATTACCCTTTTAAAGTGTGATGAGTGGATTTCTCTTCTATTTACACCCCTAGACAATCTTATTAAGGTCAAATGTAATTAAAACATTTATTTAGTTCCTAATGATGAATTATGAACCGCTCATTGAAAAATTTTAACAATTTGACTATTTAAAACAATATTAGGCCAAACATGGTTTTTAATTAAACAAGCTCAGCATTTTAATCTCAGTATTTGGGAAGCAGAGGCAGGCAGATCTCTTGAGTTTAAGGTCACTCTCCCTGGTCTACAGAAAGAGTTCCAGGACAGCCAGGGCTGCGAAGAGAAACCCTGCCGCTGAAAACCAGCCACAGCAACAGCAAACCAGTATTGAGTTAGGGAAGTAGGGTATTTGTCTGTGATGTACTGTGGAGAACAGAAAAGAGCCTTGATGACTTATCCTTGTGTACATGACAAGAATCAATGGCTCTTATAGAAGCCTCTGTCTTTTAAGGCAAATCAGTAGAGAAGTATTTGTCCTAGACATAATTCTTGAAGGGTCATTCTAAACAGCAGCTGTTTCTGTTTCTTTACAGAGCTAGATCAGGTGAAATAACTGGAGTTGTTGAAGAATTACTGTACAGCAGAGGGTGACCTTAATCTGAACAGGTGGAATTTTCTAAGTTGGTTATAGGCTGTTAGAAAATGACGGGAGACATGAGCTGAGCATTGTGAAAGTTGTGTGCTCCGTTTGGAGCCTTGTTTATGATAACTGAACAGTGTAGCACTCTGTTGAGAACCTGGCTGGAACAGAACCTCAAACACTGTTAAATGTACACTTCAAGACTATGAGTCTGTGGCTCACATCAGTGAGGTACAAACATAGCAAAATGTATTAGGTCTGGAATGACATACAGAAATCTGTTGTGTAAATTGTTATCCATTCTACAGTCCTTTTCCCCATTTTCTAAGAGGATTTTATTTTTACAGCAAGAAATATGGATGAGCTATAATCACGGTATTTCTTTATTGATTTTAAATATTTATTTTTATTTATGTGTTTGTGAGTGAAGGACCTCTCAGAAGCCACAGAGGGTGTGTGTTCCTCTGGATCTGGAGTTACAGGAGGGTGGTGACCTTCTGACGGTGGGTGCTGGGAATGGGATGGGTGCTCAGTGAGAACATCAAGTTCTCTGTACTACCCAGCCATCTCTTCAGGCCCCTGTTCCCACTTTGATTTTTTAATGTTTTAGATAGACACTCTTGGCCCAGACCTTCCTGGAACTCACCGTGTCACCCAGACTGGCTCAAACTTGGAGTAATTCTTTTGTTTTGTTTTGTTTTGTTTTGTTTTTGCTTCAGCCTTCCAAGTTTTAACATTTCAGGCATTTGCTCTCTTCCCCCTCCAGAAAAAGTCTGCTTTTTTCACACTATTTATTATAAATTTAATATTGTCTACATGGTACATTCTTCCTACATACAGAATATTTTTCTCTTTTAATTTTGAAAATATGAATGTTTTGTATAAATATACTGTGTAAGAACAGTGAATTCTAATTATGGGGGGTTATGAATTCCTTCATAATCTTTGTTTCATAGAGAAATAGATTGTGCCTATACAAATGCCTGCATACAGTTTAGAATACATTAAGGGCTGGTGGTATATCTCTGGCTATACTCAGGGTTTGTATTAAGTAAACTGTTTTGCTTCATATGGTACCAATTCCCTGTCTTTGTTGACAAAGTACCTTTAGTGCAAAGATCTCTTATAAGGAAGGATTAGCAAGTGCAAAAGAGATGTTTCTGGCTCAGGGTCTGGCATAGTGTTGCTCAAGTTCAGTTAAAATTCTCAGTACCATCCTGATCACCTGCATATTTTATAGTATTGCTATGGCTGCTATTATACAAAGTGACATTACCCTACTTATGTGTTTGGGGAGACAGGAGCGGGGCAGGTTTCTGTAAGTAACCCTGGCTGTCCTAGAACTCCATTGTATAGATCAGTCTGGCCTGCAGATACCTGCCTGCCTCTGTCTCTAGAGTGCTGGTTAGCCTTTATTTTTGTGGCAGTATTTTCTGTGATGACCCAAGTATTGAGGTATGTCTTTTGTATTCCTAAATTCTAGGTAGCTGAGTACTTTGGGATAAGATATTTTATTCAAGTAGCTATTAAGAGTCAAAAGTTTGTTTATTATTTTTAATGTTTTATTGAGACAGGGTTTCTCTGTGTACCCTGGACTACCCTGAAATTATCTCTGTAGACCAGGCAAGCCAGGCTAGCCGAACTCAGATTCACCTTTCTCTGACTACAAGTGCTAGGATTGCAGGCATACATTACCATGCCCTGCAAAAAAAATTTTTTTATTGAAAAATTTTTTTGTTTTTGTTTTTTCGAGACAGGGTTTCTCTGTGTAGCCCTGGCTGTCCTGAAACTCACTTTGTAGACCAGGCTGGCCTTGAACTCAGAAATCCGCCTGCCTCTGCTTCCCAAGTGCTGGGATTAAAGGCGTGTGCCACCATGCCTGGCGAAAATATTTTTTTAACACATTTTGTTCATGGTTTTTTTCTCTCCTGTCTTCTCCCATATGTCTAATTCAATGTTTTCTTTCTTTATCTCTTTATAGAAAGAAAACAGGCAGACCAGTAAACAGATCAGAGTTAAAAAAAAAGGCACAAGAAACATGTACACACACACACACACACACACACACACACACACACTGTAAAAACACAAAATCAGAACCTCTAATATATAAGCAAAAGACCAGTAAAATTGCCTGTCTGGGCCTAACCCAGCATCCACCTGGCTGTCCTTATTCTCCCTCTGTTTGATCCACACCTTGATGTTTTATTCCTTGTTACAGTTTACTGTAACCTTTCTGTTTTTATTTAATGCAAAGTAGTGAACATTTTTGATTCCAAGAGACTATTGTTCCCCTACCAGCAGTATCAGCCTAAGATGTCACAGTGTCATTTTCTGAGAAGAGCACATCAGGACAGATTTGAACAAAAAGCAAATTGTATAGGAGAGCATATGGCATATGCTTGTTAGTGGATTCCTTTAGTCCTGGGAGTCTTGGGAAGTTACAGTTGTGTTATTGCTTTTTTAGTATGCTAGTTCCCCTGCAGACCTACATTAGCTCTACTCTCTATATCTAAGTAATCATGTGATAAGATAAAAAGTCAGCATATATATTAGATGATTAGAAATCGTTACGTTCCTAATCTAACCCGTTTTTAACTCTCTTTTAGCCTGCTCCTGAGGTTCACAGATGATACCTTTGATCCAGAACTTGCAGCAACAATAGGTGAGCTAAGTTTAAAAGTCACAAGCATGTGTGCTTGTAGAAACGGCACACATGTTTGTGCCTGTGGGCTCTGTGTGGCTCTACCTTGTCTCCTCTTCTCAGCACCCTGTACTTTCTGTGGAGATCTCATCTGCAATACTTAGCTTTGGTACCTATAAAGCCTTGTCTCTTGTCATTTCATTAGCACTACTGATATGATTGTTTGTACACACATTTCACTTCAGTACTATGGATTGTTTTTTATTTTTTAGCAGGTAGTAAGTAATTGGAATATTTATTGCATGCCAGCCACTATCATTACAGTGATAGCACAATACAAACTTGGTCTATTAATTTTATACATTTAGTGTGTACTTTTAACTTATATGCTTGATAACAGTTATTAGTTATTAGGAGCAGTAATACCCAAATAGATTGGTCTCTGTTCATGTGTGAGTGTGTAGATGCATGAACACACAAATTTGACATTGGGCATTTTTCTCTATCGCTTCCACCTTAGTCATTGAACCTGAAGCGCTCTGATCTGACTAGACTGATTGATCATCAGGTCTTAAGATCATTTTGTGTCTGTCTTCCCAAAGCTGAGATGACAGTCACAAGCCACTGTGTCTTTATGTGGTTGGTAGATGAAGACTCATGCCTTCATGCTTATGCAGCAAGTATGTTACTGAGTCAATCACTTCCCCAGAGCCCTAGACTATTAAAAAATCTTAATGTCATTGTTAATGAAAGTAGGAAGTTCCTTTAAACTGGCTTTAATTTATTGTGAGATAATTTCAGGATTAGAGGGGAAGTAGAGAATTCTATATATCCTACTCACATTCTGTAAATTAATATATATCACCTTAGCTTTATTCTTTGTGTATGAGCATGTGCACAAGTGTACATGTTGTGCTTGTGGAGGTGAGAGTACAGTCTTTATTCTTCAGGCTCTTGTTTTTTTGAGTCTTGATCTCCCCTTGGCCATGAACTTGCCAAAGAGTGTAGGCTGGTTGGCCAACAAGCACCTTGGGGTTTCTTAGGGTTTCTGTGCCTGTGTTAAACTCCATGACCAAAAGCAGCTTGTGGGTTTATTTTGCTTATCCTTCCACATCACAACCACGATCCAGGAAAGATGGGGCAGGAACTCAGAGTAGGAGCTTGGAGTCAGGAGCTGGTTCAAAGGCCATGGAGGACTCCTGCTTTCTGGCTTCCTCCTCATGGCTTGCTCAGCCTGCTTTCTTATACATCCCAGTATCACCTACCCCAGGATGGTGCTGCTCACAGTAAGCTGGGCCCTCCCACATCAAACTTTAATCAAGAAAACACTTCACAGGTCCCTCTGGCAGGGGCATTTTCTCAGTTGAGGTTCCCCCTTCCCAAACAACTTGTGTCAAGTTGACATAAAACTAGCCAGCACAACTTTCCAGGTACTAGGATGACAGGTGTATATCTGGGTCTTGGGGAGCTCAGGTCCTTATTATGTTTGCAGAGACTTAGCCATCTCCCCCAAACCTGCTTTATCATTCTTATGTTGCGTTGCACACAGGATTCGTTTTAAATAATTGCTTAAGAACATGCTGCAGACTTGTCTTTAATATCTAGGCATTTTAAAATATGTTTCCCAAATGAAGGAGGGTAAAATTTTGTCCATTGACAGATTTCTTCTGCTGCCTATCAGTACCCTATTTAGCAAAAGAAAAGTTAGGCCTAAATTCTTATTTGAGACCAACAAATTTCATCATCTCCAGTTCTTAACCCCTCACTTTCCCACCTTTAGGAAGATTCTCACACTAGCCCAGTTTGCTTTGGATCTCACCCTATAGCCCAGAGTAGCTTCAAACTAGTGGCAATCTTCCTGCCTCAGCTTGTTGGGATTTTAAGTTTGAACCACCATGCCCACATCTTTTTAATCTCTTTAATTTCAATAGTTCACTGGTCTTTGGTTGTCTGGCCATGTCTGATAGTTTTGAAGACTGTAGGCCCGTTGCTCTGTACACTGCCCCTCATTTACTTGCCAAGTGTGTTCCGAGGTAGTTTCTCCTTGTGTAGGTTTTGTTGTTTGTTTTGGTAGGAACCCCACAGAAACGCTTCTTAGTATGAGAGCGAGAGGTGTGTGTGTATGCTGTGGTCTGCTGGTGACTTTTAGTCACACTAGTGCTGGACCTGTCTGTGATGCTTTTACTTTCCCCTTTGCAGCTTTCCTGTGGAAGGATGTTTTGAGACTGTATTTATGTTTGTGCTCTTGTTTTAACCTGCAGCAGACAGGAAGATAATACATGGTTCTGTCATCCCAGCTCTGGCTGTCAAGCGACTTTCAAATGCTCTCCACTGTCCACATTCATTGCTGAGCTTTCTATAAGGAAGCACTCATTGTTATTTGTTTCTATGAATACAGACTCAGCATGCCTCTAAATTTTAGTTAGCTCTATCAGGTATTACTTAAAATCCTTGTGTCATAGGTTTTACAGATTTTTCCTGTGTGTGCCAAAAGGGGACTATTTAAGATACTAGCAAGTCAAACTGCATTTTGTTCTGGTTTTGACTTTTGTTCTGGTTTTGACATATTTGCTTATTTTCAACTATGTAGTAAAACATACTTGTTCAGACCATGGGCTATTTTTTTTTTTTTCCCAGAGCTGAGGACCAAACCCAGGGCCTTGTGTTTGCTAAGCAAGTGTTCTAGACCATGGGCTATTTTTTTTTTTTTCCCCAGAGCTGAGGACCAAACCCAGGGCCTTGTGCTTGCTAAGCAAGTGTTCTGCCACTGAGCTAAATCCCCAACCCCTAGTATGGGCTATTTTATTTTGCTCAGTAATAACTTACAAGGGCAAACTTGACTGAAATAGAGTTGTTACCGAAGAAATGAATCGTGCATAATATAAAAGTGACATTTTAAATAGAAATAATAGGACTCAAGCAGAATAACAGCCATCATGAACTGTCCATATTCTTAAAAAGGCTTTATCTTTTTTACCAAAATAAATACTAAAATATTGCATGCTGATGAAAATATTTATAATTTGTTCCACAAATAGACCCTGGGCTTTTTTAAATCTTCACATTTGGTATTAGATTATTTTCTGATTTCATTTACAACCACCTGGTTCAGTTGTTAATGGACTTGTGAAAATTACTGTTTCATACAAAATCAGTGTTTTGCCTCATAGTAGAGTGGTTATGGACATACATCCTTACATTTCCATAGTACATTAGAGATTAAAATGTTTATTATGTATAAAGAAACTTGTAAGGTAATAATTGCATATAGTGTTTCACAGTGGTAAAGATATGTTGGCATTTTCTTTAATCCCATTATAATTAGCTAAAATAACAGGGAAATACTAAAATACAATCCCAGTATCTTACTAAACTAGAAGACAGCTAAAAACCTTGAAGCCTCAAGGCAGGTGGACTCAGTACTTGAAACAGTGGAGAGTCAAACTCCAGCAAATGGGAGGAAGTAGAGAGGACACGATAGTATGGAAGGCTTGCTGAGATGATGAAGCTGAGGCCTCATCATCAGCGGAGGAGTTTCCTCCAGTTCTAATCCAGTGGCTGTTGAGAATGATCCACTTACTGTAACTGTAACTGTTTGCATAGGTGTGTGGTGTCTGGTGGGAGTTTAATTTGGATTTCTCTGGTAACTGCTGATGTTGGGCATATTCAGTTCTAATTTGTTGCCATGTTTATGTATTTTTATGTGTAAAGTATCTGCATCTTTTATTTTTTTTTAATTTGTTGAATTGTTTTCTTTATTTTGTTTTAATTTTATTTTTTGTGTATAGGTGTCTCTTCCATGCTCCATTTTTGCACAGGGCTGATGGAGGCTAGAAGAGAACCTTCAGTCCTCTGGAATTAGATTTCAGACAGTTGTTGACATGAGAGTGCTGAGAGTGAACCCAGACCTTCTCCAGGAACAAGTGCTTTTAACCATGAAGCTATCTTTTCAGCCCATGTATTGTTTTCTTAGTGTTGAAACTTAAGAGCTCTTTTTATATATTCAGCACAAAAGGTTTTTGTAGGTGTTATTTGCTTTGTAGGTATTTTTGATCCACTTTTTTGCTCATCATTTTTCTAATAGTGCATTTTTAAATGCACAAATTATTGCATTGAAATTCAGGTTATCAACTTTTTCATTTATGTGTAATAATTTTAGGGCTTTTTTTCACCTAGCACAAGGCCACATGATTTTCTTCCTTTCTTTTTTCTTTAATTTTTTTTTTTTAAGATTTATTTTATTTATTTTATGTAAGTACACTGTAGCTGTCTTCAGACACTCCAGAAGAGGGCGCCAGATCTCGTTACGGATGGTTGTGAGCCACCATGTGGATGCTGGGATTTGAACTTATCACCTTCGGAAGAGCAGTCGGGTGCTCCCGCTGAGCCATCTCACCAGCCCTTCTTTAATTTTTAAATTTTGTTTGTTTGTTTTTCATATGGATATCTAGTTCTTCCAAAACCACTGGCTAAAAAGAATACACACTGAATAGTTTTCCTGCCCATATAAAAGTGTCAGTTGTCTTTAGGTGTCTGGATATGTGTCTTAGTAAGGGTTTGTATTCCTTCACAAAACATCATGACCAAAATGCAAGTTGGGAGGGAAAGGGTTTATTCAGCTTACACTTCTACATTGCTATTCATCACCAAAGGAAGTCAGGACTGGAACTCTAGCAGATCAGGAATCAGGAGCTGATGCAGAGACCATGGAAGGATGTTACTTACTGGTTTGCTTCCCCTGGCTTGCTCAGCTTCACATATACTAGAGTCATTGGAGAGGAGGGAGCCTTAACTGAGAAAATGCCTCCATAAGATGTGCTGTAGGCAACCCAGTAGTCCATTTTCTAAGTTATTGATATGGGAGGGCACAGCCCATTGTGGATGGGCCACTCCTGGGCCAGTAGTCCTAAGATCTACTAGAAAGCAGTCTGACCTAGACATGGGAAGCAAGCCAGCAAACAGAACCCCTCCCTGGCTTCTGCATCAGCTCCTGCCTCCCTTTAGGTCCTGCTCTGTTTGAGTTCCTACCCTCACTGCTTTTGATGATGAACTGTTATCTGGAAGTGTGAGTGAAATCCCTCCCTCCCCAATTTGCTTTTGGTCATTGTGTTTTATCACAGCAATAGTATCCCTAAGACACACTGTGACACTTGTAAATTCTAGGAGTTTATTATTATTATTATTATTGTTCATGTAGATTTTTACATTCTCTTTTTACAATCTGTGATCTTTATTTATCTTACTCTCCTGGCTAAAACTATGTAGTCTGTACACATACTGAGTAGGAGTGGTAAGGGTTGATTGCCTTAGTTCATAACTGACAAAAAGGGAGACCATTCCTAACTTAAGTGTGATGTAAATTGTATGTGTTTTGTAGATTCCCTTTATCAGATGAAGAAATGCTTTTCTGTCACAAGCTATGAACAAGGCACTTTAGAAATGCATGTTTTCTGGCGGTAGTGGCGCACGCCTTTGATCCTAGCGCTTGGGAGGCAGAGGCAGGCAGATTTCTGAGTTCGAGGCCAGCTTGGTCTACAGAGTCCAGTATAGCCAGGGATTCACAGAGAAATTCTGTCTTGAAAAACCGAAAAACAAAAAAACAAAACAAAAAACAGAAATGCATGTTTTTCTGCACAGCTGATCTTCTTTAGTCAAACATACTAGTGCATAGTGCTTTATTCCCAATTTTAAGATAAGCCAGGTGGTTTTTGTCTGTGCTATATTTTAGGATTTCTATTTGTGTTTGTGAAAGACAGAAGTCACAGTTTTCTTTAACTCACATCTTGTTCTAGTATCAGAGCAATGTAGAACTTAAGGGAGAATCTTCGGGTTCCTCTAAGAGTTTGTTTATAATCAATTTAATTGAGCTCACATGGGCCTCAGAGATTTCTTTTTCCTGGGTAGACTTCACTACAAAGTCAGTTTCCTTAATAGATACAGGAGCTCTCTGGGTCAGGCATTTACTTAGCTCTTTTGTGGTTTTGGAGGTCAGTGTTCATTTATGCTGTGGTGAAGCATGCAGAACATGAGCCATACCATTTTAACCATTTTACACATATATTTCACTTACATTCACTGGTATAACACTATGAATTTTCAGACTGTTTAAATAACTGTTTGCTGCATTGTCCCTGCAGCTTTGGTGACTAGGTTCTCCTTTCAGTCTCTGAAGTTTGCCTGTTCTGGGTGCCTTGAGCAAGTGGTATTGTCTAGCACTTGTTATACTGTATCTGGCTTTTTTTCCTTAGTGACTGTTCTCAAGGCCATGCTGTGACACGTTTCCTTCCCATGTGGCAGTTTCTTTCTTAAGTTCAAATATTGTTTCATTGACTATGTGTACATCATATTCTGTTGATCCACTCCTGAAGACTTGTGTTGCTTTAAGGTGTTGGCAGTTGTAGACAACACTACTATGACTGTGCTGCCCATGTATGTTCTTGTGTCCCCACTGTCACTACTTTGGATCTATACTTTGGTGTGGTCCTGTTGCCTTTATCCATATGATAGCTGTACTTTTAATGTTGGCAGAATGCTGTTTTCACAACAGCTGTCAGAGCTCTTGTTTTTCTGAAGCTTTGTCTATATTTCTTCCTCTTCTGCCATAATCTCTAAGTCATAAATTGAGGAGCTCTGATGTAGATGTATCTACTGGGGCTGGACTTACTGTGATGCGTTGATTTTTTGCATTGTGTCCAGTTGTGAATTGCTGTGATAGTGTCCATTTGCTGTAAAGAGTGGTTTCTTTAATCATGGGTGGTAGCTACACTTATCTGTGGGCATAAGGATAAGATTTAGAATGTGTAAGCTAATGCAAAAAAAAAAAAAAAAAAAAAGAAAGAAAAAGAAAGAAAGAAATAGAAGGAGGAGGACATGGATACTCCTAAAGTATGTAGATGAGTTTTGTAGGTTCAGGGAAAAAGCAGGCAGAGGAGGAGTCCTGGCTGAACATGTCTGGCAGACTAAACTGGACCATGAGAGGAGAGAGAGAGAAAGCAGCATAGACAAAATAGCTGAGTTCTGTAGGAACCAGGTTTGTGGGTGTGTGTGGGGGGATTGAAGCCCAGCACCCTGGAAAGGAAAGGGTAGAGGGAAGGGTGAGAGGTGCTGAGAGGAGCCACACACAGGTACCGAGTGAGTTTGTTCTCAGTCTGAGACCTAACAATAAGAAATTATGCTGGCCTAACAAAGTGGAGGTACAAGTTCTTCTCTAAAGCCTGTGGCCGCTCTGGGCCTGGGAAGTTGGCTAGGTTTCCAGTGGCAAACATGGGTTTCCTCCTATTGAGTGGTTTTATTTATTTGTTTGCCATGCTAAGTCCATAGCTGTGGGACTTATACTGGAGCATGGAGATACTACCAGTAGTCCTATCCTCAAAGAAGACTGATTCTCCCTCCTCCAGCAATAACTTACTACCTATAGCTCCTCAGTAAGGGGCAGGGCCTGGAGAATTCCTGCATGATTGGGTAGAAGAAATTCTATACTTTCGTTTTTCTTGGACTTTTTAATCAGCACTGTCATTTCATTTATTATTGCTTCTTTTTCCCTAAGCACACCTTGATCAATTCCTTTATTTCTCAAGATTTACACACCAGATGGTGTGTGTGTGTGTGTGCACGCACACACACACACACACACATAAATGTCTTTAGATCTATATCCTATAGGAAGACTATATTTAATGCATATTTTTACCTAATTTGAACATGTAATAGATTATTGGAAGACTTCTAAAGGTTACAAATTTACTAGTATATTGGTGACATACTTTTTTAAATAATTGTAATACATCAACTTTTAAGAAAGCATTTAGTATGCTGGTTGTGGTGGCTTACATCTTTAATCCGAGCACTTGGGAGGCAGAGGCAGACTGATCTCTGAGTTTGAGGCCAGCCTGGTCTACAGAATGCGTTACAGAACAGTTAGGGCTACCAGAGAATCTCTGTCTTGAAAAACAACAACAAAAACATAAAAAGAAAACATTTAGTATGCGAGGGTGCTGCTCATTGTATTTGGCTCTGTTCTGATTTAAATGTGACAAGTTCGTAAGATATTATCTTGAGTTGATGTTTCCCTCTGGCCAGTGGAGTAGCCTATAACTTATTGCTGATGCTATTTTAAAGACATGAGCAGTTACTGGGTCAGTTGGTACGTGTCAGCTCCCTTTCCTGTAAAGGAGTAAATGTTTTGTGGCCTTATTTGATTTTTTTATGAAGCTTTCCTTACTATAGCAGCTTTTCAAAGACCTTGGGGGCCAAGGTTCTTTTCACTTATGAAGCCTGATAGAGGTATTGGCATACATGTTTTTATATACATTAAAAAAATAATACAGTTGCAAGTGATTATTGAATAGGTTATATAAAACTTTTATTTTTCAGGGGAAAAAGTTGAGTTCATAAGAACTCTTTTACATGTGTTTGTTAGTGTACCAGCTACCTACAGCTAAGATCTGCGTTCATGGTGGAGTTTGGTAGATAACAGCCTTTCTTATTAACTGTAACCTTGGGAGGATTTCATGCGTGAGCATGTTATATGTACATCCTTTCTACCTTTTCCTCTTCAGCTCATCCCATGCCCCTCCCATACATCTTCTTAAATTCATGACTTCTATATTTAAATTATTGTTGCTTACATACACAGTCTACTGAGTTCAGTTAGAGTTACCTGTATGTACATGTGTTTAGGCCCAACCACATCAGATTAGAAGCCTATATCAGTTTGTCTCTGAAGTAAACCAATTGTCCTTTTCTCAGCAGCCGTTGACGTTGTAGTCTACATCTAGGGACAGGGCCTTATAATATTTTCCAACTGAGAGTTCATGGGTATAGCATCCTTGTCATGGGTAGACAGCACTCTGAACAAAGGTGTATGGGGTCCTTGAAGACAGCCATGATCCACAATCAGCAAAAACCACTTGTGTTTGGATTAGTACTTCAGTTGTACAAAACCATCCTAATTAGATGTAAGTTTTCCTTTTTGGAAGCACTGGTAGATGTCTTGAATCCTAAAGCTCTTTCCATTTATACCATCAATCCTGAATATTGATACCTTCAGCCTTCAGGTCTAGAATTTTCAGAATTTAGGCATTTGATAAAATATTTTCTTTTTTCTGGTTTTCTTTTTAATGAATGTAGAAATCATATTTAATAAGAATTTTCATTTCTTCAAGGTGTTGACTTTAAGGTGAAAACAATTTCAGTGGATGGAAATAAGGCTAAACTTGCAATATGGGTAAGAATTTTTAAAATGTATTTTATAAAAATTATTTTTATTTTATTTATGTATGTCTGTATGCCATGACAGAGTTATGCAGGAGTTATGGGAAGTTACGTGTTGCCAGGTATGGATGTTGGGTGCCAACTCGGATCCTCTGGAAGAACTGTGTCTTAGTTAGGGCTTTATTGCTGTGAAAAGACACCATGACCAAAGCAACTCTTAGAAAGGAAAACATTTACTGGCTTACAGGTTCAGAGGTTTAGTTCATTGTCATCGTGGCAGAAGCACCGTGGCACACGTGCAGAGTATAGTGCTGGAGAAGCAGCTGAGAGTCCTTCATCAGGACCTGCAGGCAGGAGGAAGAGAGAGGCACAGTGGGCCTAGCTTGAGCTTCTGAATCCTCAAAGCCCACTCTCAGTGACACAGTTCTTCCAACAAGGCCATGCCTCCTAATGCCTGCCACTTCTCCTCAGCCTCTTCATTTAAACTCCTCGTTCTGCTTAGTGCCCTCAACACATGTGCCATCGCTCTGGTCCACTAGTGTGTACTTGATATTTATTTAAATTTAATTTTATGTATATGGGTGGGTGTTTGTTTTGTTATTGTGTATGTGTGTATGGGCGTTTCATCTATATGTATATCTGCTCCATGTATGTGCCTGGTGCCATGCCAGGAGGCTAGAAGAAGGTGGTAGATCCCCTGGAACTGGAGGTATAGACAATTGTGAGGTACAGTGTTTCCAGCTAGTACTTCGCAACAAAGCAGAAATTGATTTTGTTTACTGTTGTATAGGCGAGTGGGTAATTTGTATTAAATAGCTTTTCTTGGGAGATTAGATAATACTGAAAGGATGTACAGTAATGATAATTGCATGTTATAACTGTAGTTGAGTGTGTGCTTTTAAAATATTTTTGAAATGTATAAGGCCTTTAGAATATTTCAAAATAGAGCAGAGTATTAAATTTTTTCTGTAGTGTGCCAGGAAGGTTGCTGTTGTCGAACATGTCCCATTATAGTGTTTAAAAGAAAGCTGCCCACTCAGGTGACAGTTACATACTGAGCGGCAGGCATTCCTGGCTGTGTCAAGTAACTCATCTTTCTGAGGTTTTTTGAACTTTTAGTCTACTTGCACCATCCCCACCCCCGGCAAAGTGTATTTAAATCAGTAAGAACAGTAATGTCTAACAGAGAACACTCTGAAAAATGTTGCTGTGACATTATAAAGTATTTTAAACATTTACCAATCCTAGCATTTGTATTAACCATTAGCTTTCCATGTTTCATGGCTGAATTGTAATCTTTCTACCCTTGTTGCTTAACTGCTTTGTAGGTGAACACTGGGGTAGGCTCTGATGTTGTTTTTATTTTGTCCTACAGTTACTTTCTATTTTTACTTCCATGCCTCATTAAACTGTCATTTGTATTGTTAAAGAGCCATCCTTGTCGTAGGCTTATTCATATCTTTAAAACATTGGTTTCCCTGTGAACAGAACAATAATATTGGACCATTCTACAGTAATGATTAACAGTAGGAAATCATTGGAGAAAAAGTTTATCTTTAATTACTGTGTTCTTATTAATAAGCATACTTGAAAATACAGAGACTTGTGATATATACTACTAAATATGCATATAAGCCATTTTGCAAAGAAAGGAGTCTATTTTGTGTTTTTGACCTGGTCATTTTCCTCTTTGCCCTATCCATTTGCATGTGAGCATATTTCTGTATCAGTAAATATAGAGTACAACAGTTTGAATGGACATCAAATGCTCCATTTTATGCTTTATTTTAGTTTGATTAATCCTTAGTCAGAGGTACTTGACTTGATACCAGATTGTTTACAAATATAATTGTTGTTTCTATAAGCATCCCAGTCTGCATCTGTATGTGCTTGTTCAGTTACATTGGAGTTATAAGGCAAGAAGCAGAAATGGTGGCTATAGAGAAGGGAGACCTATTTATATCTCTCTAATAACCTTTTTACTTGTATTCCTATTTGAGTATTTTCTGATATTGATCATATTTACAAATGAATTACTTCTATTCATAGTCAATTTTATATCTAATGTTTATTTTTTCCATGATTTAAAGTTTTTACATGAAGAGTTACGTTTTTATTTTTTATTTTTTGGTTTTTCGAGACAGGGTTTCTCTGTTTAGCCCTGGCTGTCCTGGAACTCAGTTTGTAGACCAGGCTGGCCTCGAACTCAGAAATCCGCTTGCCTCTGCCTCCCAAGTGCTGGGATTAAGAGTTACGTTTTTATAAACATAATCTGACATGTAAGGACTGTAGATACTTTCATGCTGGCTCTATATCTTCATAATAGAAGCAAGCAGTCACATCAGACAGATTCTCAAGTGTTCTAGGCATAGTAAAGAGATTTTATTACTTGTATAATTTTGATGCTTAAACATAAAATAATGAAACATCTGCCTGTTTACTTTGAACTGTGAATTCTTACTATAATAAAGAACTGTTCCATCTGAAAAAATAAAATCTTTACATAATAAAAATGTTAATTCTTGGCTTGTTATGTTTTTCTACTCTGTCATTTATCTTTAAAGTATTGCTTAAGGACAGTATGTGCTTATGTTATTATGCATGTGCATAATTTTCTACCCTGTATGGCTCCAGTTTATCACACCGCTTAGAGCTTGATGAAGATAAGGTGGTATGAGAGGGAGACTTATGGAATGCTCTTGCCCTATCAAAGCTTTTCAGTATTTACTTGTTTTCCTTATAGCATGTGACTGTCAGATTTGGTAGAGAGGGGCTTTCGTACAGTATACAAAATGTCTGAGTATATAGTTTACCCTGATTATGCTGAAGTTGGTTTGTAGAAATTAGGTGAGTGGGCTTCTCTCCTTATTAGCTGAGTAACCCTGCTCCCACTGCCTCCAAAATGCACACTCACCATCACCACACGGACTGTGGGAGCTTGTCTTCTCTTCCATTCTGCACACTTGCCTCACTTGGACATTCTGAATCTTTTTATTAAGCCTTTCTTGGGTTTAATTCATATCTCTCTTCAGTACTCTCTAATTTCCTTGCTTTACCCCATTAGAAAATAAAACCATAATATACAAAAGGATTAGCCTCTTTCATCCAAACAAAGATGTCAATATACTGAACATATACTTCTCATTTTGAAGACAAATACAAGCAAAAGTTTAATGTCTGTTAAACTTTCACAGTTTATTATAATTTAGTACATAATTATCATTAGTCTAATGTTTTGGTGCAAGACTTTGAAGTTTACATCCAAAATTATCATACCAAGACATTTGTCTAAATGAATTTAAAAATACTAAAATTTTAACATCTGGTCCTTGTTGAATTTTCACAAAAAATTAGTCAAAATTACATTGTGTGTGTGCATGTGTGTGTGTGTCTGTGTCTGAATGAGTGAGGGCACATAGCATGCTTGTAGATCAGGAATAGAATCTGTTTTCTATTGTCATGGGATTTCGGGATTACCCAAAGGCAGTTTTTGAAGTTGTTCTCAAGAGTTCATACTAGATTGTCCTGTGCTAAGTCTAGAAGTTAAATTATTTAAAATTTCTGATTCACAACTAATCTTTATAAACTTTTTCAATTGTGAAACAGTTTTGCTATCAACAGCTTTTTTTTCTGTCCCCTCTCTTTCAAAACAAAGATAAAAACAACAATAAAGAAAAACAAAACCAAACAAAAAAAACTGGAATATTTAAACGTTTCCCATAATGGAATTCTGAGAATTCTAGTATTGTGGATACTGAATGCTGCTAATTTGTTATTTCTTTTTCTGTAAGTAAATTGCTTGAAATTGTTTCTCACAATAACTTGTCTTTTTGTAGCATACTTTTTATGTGTTTACATAAATGTATTTCTGTATACCAAGTGCATATTTGGTTCCCCCTCCACCCCCCTCAGGCCATAAAAGGGCATTAGCTCCCCTGGAACTGGAGTTAAAGAATATCGTGATTACACGGGAGCTAGGAGCCGAACCCTGGCCTTCTTCAAGAGCACCAAGTGCTCTTAACTTATAAGCCATCTCTCTAGCCTGTATTTTACCTTTGGGAATCGAATTATCTTAAATAGATGTAGATTTAAGCCTGTGACCACTTGATAATATATATTTTCATGGCTTTCAATGAAATTGATTTCATGTGTGATTAAAAGTGCAACATGACAAAACCCCTTTATTTAGTTGCATTCTGTATAGTGGATTGAAGCCAGTTGTATTCTCTTGTGGCAGAATTAGACACTTAAGTTGTGTCATGAACCCCAGTTGACTTCTTTTACAAATTTGAGCCTTGTTCACTTATTATAGTTTTGTCAACTATAGCTATGATTATTAAAAGTCACCATTGTCATTATCAGTTACAATCTGCTTTAGATGGTAAGGCTGCTTGGTGAAGCTTTAGTTTATATAATTACTTTTTAAAACTTAATCATGTATGCAAATTGAGTGATTTGCAAGAAACTTTGAAGTTTCAGGAATTTAAAGAGATAAATTGGGTTTCCACTACAATTTTCTGTTCAGAACGTTTACCTGTGTTATGTCGTCATCTAAACAAATGTAGCAGAGCTAGGGGTAGTGTCCTTGCTGCTATGAATCTAGGAGCAAGAATGGTACATTTATATTTGAAAGAATGGCCTATGTTCAAAGCTCTTTATCTGGAAGTGATTTTCCTCTTGTGAAACTCTGCATTTCCTTAAATACTCTGTTGTCCTAACAGCATTCTTTTTCCCATATTGCTGGCACTTCCAGTTGCTGTTTCAAAATTTCTCTCCAGTCTTACAAGCATCTTAGAGGCTATGGACACTTTTGATATCTGCAGGAGTTTGTGCTTGCACCATAGTAGAACTTACCTTTGTACAAGATACTGGCAGCTAAGATGAGGTTTGATGTGCATTTTCACTGTTATCCAGGTCACCTTACATCAGTGGGCCAGATAGGAAATATTTAATTCACCCTTAAACTGGGCCATATAGAGATACCTGAATGAATGGACATAGCTGCTTTTAAAACTTGAGTAATTTGCAGATCATAATAGGCTGAAGCAGCAGTTTGCCAGATTCAGCCCTGTAAGGGCCTAGATACCTTGAAACATAATTGAAGGGTTGTTTGTTGTTTTGTTTGTTTGTTTGTTTGTTTTGAAGGGTTTTAGAAGGAAGACCAGAACGAGCCCAGGCCTGGAAGAAGATGAAATTAGTTCCAACCCTCCCCAACCTTCTGACTTCTTCCCTCTCTCTTTCTCTTCCTCTTTTCTTCCTTTTCCCCTTATTCTCCTCCTCCCCCTCTGTAATGTTTTGTTTTATGTATTTAAGAGAAAATACAGCATTCGTTAAAAAAGCATAACTTTAAGATTCATTTCCTCCAATAAGATTCTCCAGTATATCTCTTTAAATCAGTGGTCCTCAGCGTCACTTCTGCAGGAATAACCTAGGGAGATTATTTTTTCCTGTTCCTAACCTGGATTGATTCAGTCAGAACCTTTTGGGATTAGACATAAATGTCCCAGGTAATTTGATTGTGTAGCTGACGTTAAGAATTATGACTTTGAAATAAATATAGTATCATGTATGATAAAAATTGTGAGACTGTAATGGCAGAAAACCTTCCCTTGTGTTTTTCTAAGAGATGACCTAATATTGATTTTTACTTATGTGACATGAATAAACATATATCATATTTAAGTTTCAAGTGTTTTTAATGTGTTTTTGACTTGCTTAAATATATTCAGTAGCATTGAAGATGCACTAGTTACACTTTGCTTTACTTAGTGATAATTGATTATCATTTTCAGGATACAGCTGGTCAAGAGAGGTTCAGAACATTAACTCCCAGCTATTATAGAGGTGCACAGGGAGTTATATTAGGTAAGTACTTTACTTTAATATACTATTTAAAATACTATCTATTAGAGTTTCTAATCTAAGAAAATCAGCATTTTCATTTTCTTTAGGTCTACTTTTTTATGTTTTTATGTTCAGATATATGTACTTTTAAGTGATAGAGACTTTATTTGATATTTATTTGATATTATTGAGCATTAAAGTAAACATTTTCAACGCTGTGTAGAAATTTTAAAATCTTTGGTTTAAAAACTGTTGATGAGAATATAAATTGAAAATGAATGCATATCTGTTCTAGAGCATTATCAAAACTAATTTTCATTTATCAGTAAATTAACAGTTGCTTCAGTCTGTAAAGAGAGTATTTGTTACAAAGTAGAATATGTTTTTATCAATAGTAGCATGAAACACCGTTAAGGATTCATATTCAATCAGAATTAGAAACCAGAAAATTTGGTTTTCAGATAATCTGCTAAGAAGTTCACAGACATCCTTCATTTGGCTGTGCTGTTTTGAAGGGTAGCAAACAGTTTTATGATGCAAGATGACACAAGGCAAAAGTGACAATGGAGGACACCAGGCAGGATCACTTTCACTTTCACTGCGTTTCTGTTGGAGTTAGTGCTTCTCTTGCTGTGAGGAAACACCATGACCTGGGGAGGAAAGGATTTATCTGTCTGCATCATAGTCCATCATTGGAGAAAGTCAGAACAGGAACTCAAAGAGGGCAGGAACCTGGAGGCAGGAGCTGATGCAGAAACTGTGGAGGAGTACTGCTTGTTGGCTTGCTTCCTGAAACTTGCTTGGCCTGGACCATCAGTCCATGTTTGACAATACCTACAGTGGTCTGGGCCCTCCCATATTAATCACTGTTTAAGAAAATGCCCTACAGGCTTGCTTTCAGCCTGATCTTAATGGAGGCATTTTTTAAATTGAGGTTTCCTTTTCTCAGATAATTCTAGTTTGTGTCATAGTGACATAATACTAGGGAACACAATAACTATACCTACTTTTTTTAAGTTGCAAATTCTGCTCCTTTGTTATAAAAAAACAAGAGGTTAACAGATGTTTAAAGTCATGTCATATTTTGATATCTTACTAAGATTTAGATTAAGATAATTTGTGCGTGGATGACCTCTCCCTATCAAGCTGCAGTTTTATTGTAACTGATTGCCAGTTGCCAACAGGATTTAATTTCCTTTCTGTCACTATGTGTGTTAATGATTTAAGTTTATTTCAAGTACTTACTATTAAGCAGTGAAGGATTAATATAAAACAGACTTGCTTATACACTAATGTTAGCTTTTAGTGACTATGAAAAGTAAGTCATTGCTCTTATTTTGTGTGACTTTAAATTAGTGGTTTTGCTTTTATTTCAGTCTATGATGTCACAAGAAGAGACACCTTTGTTAAGCTGGATAACTGGTTAAATGAATTGGAAACATACTGTACAAGAAATGACATAGTAAACATGCTAGTTGGAAATAAAATTGATAAGGTAAAAAGTAGATACTTGACATTTGGGTAGTTCTTTTGTGGGAGGGGAGAGGAGGAAGAGATAAGAGATTTGAACCCGACACTTCTGCATGTTCTACCATGGAACTATATCCCAACCCATTTTAGTTTTGTCTTGTTAACTTGCCCAGGCTGGTCTCCAAAGTAAAATCCTCTTGGCCTTGTAAATAATTGGGAGTACTGTAGTGCACACCACCCATGCAGGTAGCAACTTTTAAAACGCTCTGCCTTTGTCTTGTAGGAAAACCGTGAAGTCGATAGAAATGAAGGCTTGAAATTTGCACGCAAGCATTCTATGTTGTTCATAGGTAAGTGTGTAAGTGAACATTTCTAGTCTTAAGGGATACTTTTAAAATCGTGATTTCGTTGAATTATTTCCTTAAGAACCATAAAATATATATAGCTCATTGTTGTCTTATGATACAAAATCTAACAGTAGAATGCGATTCCTTTTCTCTTGTTTCCATTAGGACAGAGGGTATCAGCACCATCTGGGAATCTCATACTAATAGAAATGCTTCACCCCAGGCTCTACTCCAGTTTTTTAATTGGAACCTAAATTTTAATGATATCTTTGTATGGTTCCTATGCATTAAAAATTTGAGGCAGAAGGTTGGCAAACTAAAACATGGACCATTCCCCCCATATATTAAGTACAGGCATGCTTATTAATATACTTACTACGTTTGGCTGCTTTTGTGCTACGTGAATGCTTGGTAGTTCTCTTCAAACCATATGGCTCACAATGCCAAAAATACTCTCTAGCCTTTTGCAGAAGTTTGTCATCCTTTCTAGAAGAGCGACCTGACTGTACCCGAATCACGTTTGAACATTTTTCTCTGCTGGCACAATATCAAATGTTTCTTAAACATAAGCTCAGACTGGAGGGCGGCTCAGCAGTAAAGCATGCTTACACGCCTGCAGAAGACCTAAGGTGGATTCCCAGTGCCTGTGTAGGTGACTTATAGATCCAGGGAGATCCTCTGACTTCTGCAGACACCAGCACATGAGTTTGCATATATGAGCCAACACACACACACACACACACACAGAGTCTTGTTTAAAACAATTACCCACACTGATTCAGCTGTAGCAGCAAATTTATGAATTACTGGCATAGTCTATGTTATTCAGATAGTAGGAACTTGCAGGTGGACTTGAAGACTTCTTCATAGACAGAGCAGAATGTAGTAAGCTGCTGTTCTGAAGGGAATTGGATGCCACCTTTACTGTTGATTGCTGCATGTCCCACATCTCCATGAATTATCTTCCCACTTTTCCTGAGCATGGAGGATAGAACACTGAACAGACAAACAAATGCTTTGCCCTCCTAGAGCTTGCTTTCTAGTATAGAAAGCAGGTTTAGTAAGCAGTGCTACGTAGGAATGAAAGGTGCCAAGAACAGACACAGTGACCTCTCAGGGAAAGCTTTTGACCTAGTGTGCTGCTGCACAGAAATGTCACATCTAAGTGTAACACACCTAGAAGCGGGGACAGTAGCAAGTATTTTCAGAGGTTGGGTGGTGTAATGTGTTTTAGAACAGGAAGGAAGCTCTGTGAACTGAAAGTAAGTAGCTGGTTCTTCTCTCCATGTGGCCCAGAGGAATGAAGGAATGATGTTACTTCCAGTGGGTCATGGAAAGTTGACATCTTTGGGAGGTATTCTGAGTGTCAAAACTAACAGGATAGGTGGAAAACTTGGATACCAAGTAAAGAGAACAGTTAAAGACGCGTCCAGGTTTTTAGTTTGGTCAAATAGTAGGTGGCTTATATTCCTGTTATTTGTTGTGGCAAACTGAGGTAAAACAGATTGGTGTGGGGAAGTGGGAATCAAGACTTTTACTCAGACACAGGACAAGACAGTGTTCAGATATCCAGTAGACAGGCTAGTTGCTTAGGTGGTATTTAAAATTTAGAATGATTGTTTCAAGAATGTGGATCCAAAAGGGCTGAAGATTGACCTCTAGGATACTCCAGTTAGGACCAGCAGAAAGGCCATGAGTGACATGCCATTGAGACAGAATTACTAGGAATGTTGACTGTTCTGGGGAGTCATAGGAGCAAGAGAGATCTTATTAGTAATACCAGATGCCAGAGACATCAAGTAAGGTTAGTGTGCTCAGCTTACCAGAGAAGCCAGTGCTGACGATTGCTAAAGGAATGCCCTTAATGGAATCATGGAAACAAAAGCCAGGTTAGATGGTGTCCTTATACGCAGCACAGCACACCTTCTCACAGTTTCAGTTACTTGGCCAGTCTTGCTCTGCAAGCATGAAGAACAAGATTTTACTACAGTATATTGTTATAATTGTTTAATTTTATTATTGGCTATTATCATAGATATGTACATGTAGGTACATACAGGTACATGTAGGCTTGTCCTGGTACATGTACCCGTTGCATGTGATTGTCTGCTGCCAACTGAGGAAAGCTTGTGAGGTGAGTCGGGGAAAGCAGCATACAGAGCAGCATATGTGACAACACTGAGATGAATTCCATGGAGAATGGAGACACTGGGGGCAATGGGGGAATGGGCTCCATGAAAGGCACATGGGCTTTAGGACAAGTCTGGCTTGTAATAAGATGGAAAATATTAGCAGACACTTAGATGGAATGATAATGTCATAAAACAGAGTACATGGGTCTTCAGGAAATGAGGAGGAGAGTGGTCCTGGGAGCTGGAGAAGGGCTGGTTTGGACAGCAGCATAGGCAGCTTACCTTTCCCCAGAATAATAGTACAAGCAAGGAGCTTATGAACTTTAATAGTGGGAAGAGCAGAGAAGCCATGCCAAATTAGTTCTGGGACCTTACTCCCAAACATCTTTTTTCCCACGATAAGGAGCTGAAGGTTTAGCTCTGTGGTAGAGCACACATGCCTGTATGCTCAAAGCCCTTTGTTTAGTCTTAGTACTAAAGAACTGACACAGACACTGGAGTGTCTGCTGGGTTAGAGTAGTAAAGAAGGAACACAAGTTGTCTCCTTAGACAGTGAGAAAGACAGGTAAGCACTGGGCCTGGAGGGCTTGACCATGGGCACTTGATCCATGGGAATCACTACTTAGTTACACATTCAGAAAAGCCAAGGTAATCGTTTGTGCTGGAGCCTTAGTTTCCTTATCTTAAAGTAGTAAAGCTATCTGCATTGGGGGCTCATTTAAATAATTAACTGAAAACCTAAGAAAAATACTTAAGACACAGTAGGGTCTTACAAGTTGTAGTTGCCTTATAAACCTTAGGGCTAAGCTGATAAACTAGTGGGCAGAGTTGAAGTAACTCTGTGTGGGGAGTGGAGGAAATATACTAATTTGTAATTACTAATGTAGCAAAAATTTCTGGTTTGATTGTCAGTATCTTGTAGGTTTCTATTTATACCATAATTCAGTAGAAACACATGAGATTATGTACAATAAAAAAATATACTGTGGTCTTTTTCCTTGACTTTTAGAGGCAAGTGCAAAAACCTGTGATGGTGTTCAGTGTGCCTTTGAGGAGCTTGTTGAAAAGATCATTCAGACACCTGGCCTGTGGGAAAGCGAGAACCAGAACAAAGGAGTCAAGCTGTCACACAGGGACGAGAGCCGTGGAGGAGGCGCCTGTGGCGGTTACTGCTCTGTGCTATAAACTCTGGGAATTCCATCTCTTGCATATTTGATCAGATAGTGACATCTTTCTGTATATAAACTCTTAACTGCTATTAGGGACCTTGCAGTTTGCACATAAGTGTTTTTATCATGGCAGTGAGTATTTGCAAGAAACCCCTCATTGGCTTTCCTAGGTGACATGGTATGGTAAGCATGCACAGTTTGCAGGTCTGTAGGGTTTTTTTTTTTTTTGGGGGGGGGGGTGCTGTTGTTTTGTTTTGGGCTTTTTTTTTTTTTTAATGTAACGTAAAATAGATGTACCTTCATGGGTACATTTGATTTTATGGTTTACATTTATCATGTCATTTTTAAAAACATCATCTGTCTAGTATGTGTTGCTGCAAGTTTGCTTTTGTTCTCCCTTTTGCTTAATTACTGAATTACTTGGTATGTAGAACAGAACCATGGGAAGGTTTCCCTGAGGAATAAAAAAGCATGATTCACAGCTTTTCTAGGATGCTTTAGAGTCTTAGTACTAAGTAAAATTCTCAGTTCAGAATATAGCCCAGGCCAATTCATAATTAAACCTCTATTTGTTCTGATGATGCTTCCAAAATAGTATTGCTAAGTTAAGGAAGTTTGGTATTTTAATTTATACCAGTGATGAACTCAGCTACGCAGGGCATTAACCCTGTGTTGCACATGCTGGGTTCCTGATCTTGGTACGGTGTTTTGGTTACATGGCATCTGGCTGGCTTTCCGCCATTTGGGTTTCAGAAGAACATGAACAGTATATTATAGCTCCTTTAATTCTTCCACTTTTAAAACCAACCTGTTTTTTCACAACTGTTGGTAGTGTTTGTCTGGGTGCCTCAGTTGTAACTTGTTGTGTAATGACTGCCTGTATCTTATGGCTTCCTTAAATGGCTAGTTGCTATTAAAAACATATTTTTGTGATTTGAAGATGGAGAAGGAAAACACTAAATGACAATTTGAGAAAGGTGTATTGTTCCAAATTCTGACTGGCGGGGAGAGGCTATTGCAGTGAGATCGTTGATAAGTTACTGCAAAAGCAGCCACTAGTTATTAAAAACCAACCTGTACAGATTAATAAACCTTTTCCACAATATTCAGTTTTCTAACTCCTTGTTATGGTACATTGTATGTTTTCATACTCATACATTATTTAATTTCTTTAACCTCTGCTATTTATGCTCCATAAGTAAAATGTACTTAGATTGGTCACTGTATTGTCCCTTATTAAGATGCTGATATTAATTTTTACAGTTTATTATCTATGTACAATGGTAAATGATAAACATTTTGTGTACCTTTGCAATATGTGTGTTAATAGGTTTACTTTGATTGATTTCTTTCTGAATAGGGTGTCTTCATATGGAAACCTCACATTACGTCATTTATACTTGGTGGTCTACATGTGATTAGAGCTTTTATACATTCTGTATATTTTTATTAAATGTAAGACTTTTGCTTCTATAATGTTAGAGAAAGGTAGCTCACACATGCATTTATAATTTAGTCACATTACATTAAATTTTAGATTTATGTACATTTTGTGTCTTGTCTGTCTTAACAAGACTTCTGCTTGTTCTTGCTCTATGAGTCATGTTGTCTTTATTACCATTAGATCATCATCTGGATTTGATCAGAACTTGAGTATATATGAGTCACATGAATATAGCTTTGAAAATTTGATTGTTGTGTCTAGAGAGGTGGTTCATTGGGCAAAGTACTTGTTTCAGAGTTTGCATCCCTAGAACTCACCTAAAATGGCAGGTGACATAGCAGTCAACTCTCACTCTCCAAACAGAAGGTAGAGACAGAGGCTCCTGAATCAAGCAGGCAAGCTAGAGTAGTCATGTTGGCAAGCTTTGGTTTCTGCTGATGCTTTGCTTCAAAGAGTGGAGAGCAGTAGAAGAAGCCTCAGTGTCAACTGTGGGTCTCTATACACATATGGACATACATGTTCACCCCCACATACTTGAGCACAAATACACGCAAATTAATTTTGACAGATTTATTTTAGAACCTTCTATTTGTTATATCTAGATGGATTTGAACAGTGTTTCTTAGTGAAGGTTTTGTAAGTGATTAACACCTAGAATCAGGCACTTATATAACAGCTTTGCTAGTTCTTTCCAGAATTCCATAATCTCCAGCTCTTTGCAGATGCTATTAGAACATAGAAGCCCAGCATAGACTTAAAGTACTGGGTTCTCTTTCACTGAGTAGTAGTGAGCATTTATTTATTGAAGCATCTTTGGTGCCTGGTGTTCTATGTACTAAATTATCTTCTAAAGCCTTAGAATGACTTAGTGATAATTTATACTACTATTGTGCCTATTTTATTACTATTTTTTAAAGTTTGTTTTGTTGAAGTTTGGGATTTTTTTTTGGTGGTTTTTGTTTTTGTTTGTTTTTTTATTTCTTTGTTTTCTTTTAGATCTGGGACACTGTGTGTTCCAGACTGGCTTCAAACTCTGTCTCCCTAGTGCATCCTCCAGAGGGTTGGATTGTGTATGTGTCCAGCATCTCAGGATGTGTCCATTCTAATGAGGAAGGTGATCAGACAGGTATGTAATGCAATTTCTCTGAGGTCATATGCTCAGTAATGCAGCTGGATTCCTGTCAAGGAGATTTTCCTCATGTACCTGAATTCTTGATCTCCTCATTGGTTAGTTAACTAGCAGCTTACCCAGCTGAGCTGAGTTTGCCCATATTTTCTTTTTTTTGTTGTTTTTTTGTTTTTCGAGACAGGGTTTCTCTGTATAGCCCTGGCTGTCCTGGAACTCACTTTGTAGACCAAGCTGGCCTTGAACTCAGAAATCCTCCTGCCTCTGCCTCCTGAGTGCTGGGATTAAAGGCGTGCGCCACCACGCCTGGCTATATTTTCTTACAATATGTTTGGCTATATGTAGTAGAAGTATTTCAGATCTGTTCTTTGTGAGATGAATCCTATAGATAGAAACCTATCCCTAACATCATTGACCTAAAAATCCAGGCAGCAGAGCAGGTAGAATAAAGGTCTGAGACTTAGGAAAGATACCAAGACTTACAGTGACAGCAGTCCCTATTTGTTTTGGCTAATAAAAAAGAAATTCAGTCTGGAAATGATCTTGTTTTTTTTATAATCAAGACTGGGTAAAGGTGTGGATTTATGTCAAAACTTGAGTTGCCATGTGTAGATTTATTCTGGCTAAATGCAGCCAAGTTAGATTTGGTTGTGGTGTGCATACTTAAGAGAAATAATTGTTTGCTCATTGTAATACTGTAATACAGTGTAATAATTTGCACCAGTGGTTGGTTGTTTGGGGATAACCCAGACAGTCAGATCCATAGTATCTTTGAAGTATAGTTTGGGTATATGTTTTTTTCTGCATATTTTCTAAGGATCAGGAAAAAATAGGTATTATAGTTTAGATGTCTTCTTAGTATTCAAGTATTTGGCTTCTATTAATATTTCTTGTGTCTACTTTACTAGTAATACTTAGCAAGTTTTTTTTTTCTCTTTTATCCACACAGTTTCCCTATTCCATAGTTGTGAAGAGGCACCATGATCAAGGCAGCTCTTAATAAAAGACAACATTTAATTGTGTACAGTGTTAGAAGGTTAGTCTGTGATTATTGTGGCAGAAAGCAGTCAGGCAGGCACTGGAGCAGTGGCTGAGAGCTTTATATCCTGATCCACAGGCAGAGAAAGTGACACTGGGCCTGTTGTGGGATTTTGAAACGTCAAAACAGTGACACATGCTCCAAGAAGGTCATGCCTAATCCTTTACAAGAACATTTCACCAGCTTGGGGGCCAAGAATTCAAATACATGAGCCTATGGGAGCCAGTTTCATTGTAACAATCACATAGGTCATTTTTCTTTGTTATTCAGCTTGATAAATGGTGACATTATATTTCTTTGATTCCTGGGGGTAGGGGTAGGGTTGGATAATCTATTCTCTGGGTATTCATGTTATGTTAAGCTCTGTAGCAGATCAGGTTGGATCTGAACCCTTATGATAGCTGAGATACAGAGATATGTAGACCAGGTTGATTCACACTCAGACATGTACCTCCATCTGCCTCTATCTCCCTAGTACAAGGATTAAAGGTGTGTACCACCCCACCACACCTTACAGAATCCTACATAGAAATTTTAAACCAAAAATGTGATCATTTTAATATTTTTTTGAAGACTGGAATTCAAGTTGTTATGTGTATCCTTATATTAATGATGAGGAAATTTATAATTTATTTTGTATGTTAATATGTATGTGTTCATATGTGCATGCACATGTGTGTAGAGGCCTGAGGTTGAAACTGGATGTCTTCCTCAGTTGCTTTCCACTTTTGTTTTTGAGGTAGTGTCTCTCCTTGAACAGGAAGGTCATTGATTGAGTAAGGCTAGCTAGCCTCTCTGTCGACACCTCTCTCCCTGCAAACTGGTGTTACAGATGAGTGTGAACTCTCTTGGCGTTGGACCTCTGGAACTGAACTCAAGTCCTTAGACATGGGTGGCAGGTACTTTACCAATAGAGCTATCTTCCCATTCTTACATACATGTGAAAAATGTACTAAAGGGATTGCAGAAATGCCTCAGTTGGTAAAGTACCTTGCAAGCTTGAGGACCCGAGTTCATCTCTCCCTAGAACCCATACAAAAGGCTGGGCACACGTGTATTGGGCACACGTGTAGTCCCAATGTTGTGGAGACAGATTCTACTTGGCAAAGCTCCAGGTCATAGGAGCCTGCTTCTTAAAGGGGAGGAAGGCACCTGAGGACTGACAATGAAGGCTAACTTCCACAAGCACATGATATAATTGAGTAGAGTTCTGCATTCTGTGTGTGTGTGTGCCCGTGCATATGTGCATGTATATGTGTGCTTGTACAATCTAGATTCCACATTCAATTGCAGTGTCTAGTTATGCCGCGACTTAACCATGAACACTACCATTGTTTTTCAGTAGCCAATAAAGGGGTATAGAGGATATAGTTCTAAGGTAATTTAAAAAATTATTGAGTCATATTTTAAAGACAGCTGGATATGTTTTAATATGTAATGTGTACTTGTGTCAAAATCAAGCCATATGTTGTTCCTAGTAGCATACATTGCTTGTACATTTTGTTTGATTTCTTTTTCCTTTTGCTTTCTACTATACCGGAGGTGACCACAGCTTTTTGGTTTTTTTTTTTTTTATTTTTTTATTATAGAGCAGTAGTGTGATTTAGTTTTTGAGACAGGATCTAGCCTGAAGAGATGGAGCCAGAGTGGTCCTCCTGCCTGAAAACTTGAGTATGCTGGGATTTCAGGAGTGCGCCACTTTACCCAGCTACTTTTAGAATTTTTCACCTGTGCATTCTTAGCTTCCTTTTTTTCCTCTTCCATTTATCTCTTTTCCAGTTTGCATAACCTGTATACATATTGTAACATATTGATGTTCTTCTTGGACTTCACTAGTATAACTTGTTCTTTAACCCCTTTGACATAATTTTGGTGGGAGTGTATGCATGTGCTTGTGGAGGTCAGAGGCAGCCTCCGTTCTCAGTCTTCACTGCTTTCCTCTGTGTTGGAGACAGTCTCTCTTATGACCTGGAGCTTTGCAAGTAGAATCTGTGTCTGCAGCCTTGGGATTACACGTGTGCCCAGCCTTTTGCATGGGTTCTGGGGAGATGAACTTGGGTCATTGTGCTTGCAGAGTACTTTACCAACTGAGGCATTTTTGCAATCCCCTTTAGTATATTTTTGATATTTTGGCCTAAGAACCAACTTGAGCTTGGTTGTGCCTTCTGTTTCAGAGCAGTAATTTTAAAAATCCATTTTCTTTTGTTGTGGATAGAGCTAGTTATCTTTCCTTTAGAGTTTCTGGATTTCTCTTAAGAAGGCAACCCTGGGCTGGAGCGGTGGTGTGGTTTAGTTTTTGAGACCAGATCTAACCTGACTGAAAACAGGATAAATGTGGTTGCCACTAAGCATGCCAATCTGAGTTGAGTTTCCAGGACCCACACAGTGGGAGAGAACCAACTCTCCCAACTCGGACCTCTGCACAGGCACCGAGGCAGTGCACATACCCAATCACCCACACATAAATACATTTTTAAAAGGGCAATCCCATCCCAAGAGTATACAAATACATACGTATAAAGTTGCTCCTATTATTTCATAATTGTTGACTGACTTGTGTCCATTTCATAGTATGTAATGTACCTGAAATTTGTGTTGTTTTTATATTTTCTTCCAAGCTAGTCACAAACATGCCATAAAATATATTACCTTGAAATGCCATAATGCATTGATTTATTCAGCAACCATTTATTTCATCCTTCATGTTTGCCTGATACTCTTCTTGGTCCTAGGAAGAGTAGTTAATAAAGCAGACCTCGTGCCACAGTTTAGTATAGTGGATGACTTAGAGTAAACAAATTGTATTATTTGGAAACAGTAATGGATAGGAGAAAATACCACACAATAGTCAATTGATATTTAACCAAACAACATTTGAGCTGAGACTAGTAGTGGGAAAGGTCTACTATGCAAGTCTGGGAGAGGAACATTCAGGGCAGGGCAGGGCAGGCCCAGCCTGGGGTGCCTGGGAATAAATAACAAGGCTGTGTTTGTGAAGCATGGCAGTGAGTGGGAATGAGACCACGTGGACTTTATAAACCCAGTAGAGTTTAATTTAACACAGAAGGGTTTTGTCACTTAGGATTAGGGTCTGTTGTATGTAACAAAGTTCAAGATGATCCATTGAACATCAGTGAAGAACAGAAATGGTCATTCAGTGATGTGCATTGGCTGTCTCCATCCTTAGGCTTTTTTCCTCAGGAAGACCCACAGCTCATACTGCTGCAAAGCAATGGGGCTCTATTTCTCATATCTGTATTCCACATAGTAGGAAGGAGTGGCTAGCACACTGCCTTACAGTGCCCATGCCTTTTAGAGAAATGAAAGTTAACCATGGATAGCACTACCTGGAATGTAGCCATCTAGCCATACCTAATTATAGAGAAAGTTAGGAAATTTAGGTTGGGTACATTGCTATCTCCAGTGGCACAGAAGGTTTATAAGAGACCAACAAGATGGTTCAGTAGATAAAGGCACTTACTGCCAAGACTGGTGACCTGAGTTCAGTGTTTAGCACTCCCATGGTAGAAAGGAAAAATTGACTCCTACAAGTGTCCTGACTTTTCCATGGATTTGGTGACATATGTGCACACACACAAGAAATACATATAAAAGTTTTGTAAAAATGAGGTGATTGAGAAGATAACTAACCAACTGTGTCATAGAAGTAATGTAATCTGGTACTTGTTTCAAAAATTGCTTAACCGAAGTTGGAAGAAGGAGTGGAAACAAAGACCAGAAAGAAAGTTTCTCAGGGGCGACAGAGAAAGGATTGCTCCCATAGTCCAAAAGAAGAGAGTGTTTGACTGAAAACCAGTGGTGACAGTGGCCAACAGTGGACGAAGGGTGAGAGCTTGGCAGACAGTTCCCAAGTGCTGTCCACAAGAAACCATGGAACCCTTCCAGAGCCCTTTGGCATTACATTAGAATAGTGTTCTCATTCTCCTTGTTAAAAGAAAGCCTGGCACCAGGAAGTCAGTAACTCAACCACGGCTTTCACAGGTGATTCAACCAGCACTGTGGCTCCAGGCAACACAAGAACAGAAAATGTAGGTTTAGATTTGGGAATATTGAAGCCATTCGTAAGAGACAGTTTGGGAGTTGTAGATATTAACATGGGTGTTATTACAGAATGTGTATTGATAGGAAGGATCTGCTAGAGTGACAGAGGCAGGTGTGTAGAAGCTGTTGCTGGTCCAGTGCTAAGGCTCTTGATTCTGAACACCATGGTTGAGTGTACCGTGGGCAGGAAGCAGAGATGAGCCAAGAGCAAGATTCCCCTGAGAATCTGTCCTAAGAGTTGTAGCGCCTCTAAAAGAGTGCCTCCAGCTGGGAACTAAACATCTCTAACAGACCAGACTGCTATTTCTTTAGGGTCTAAAATGGTAACAGATGCTATTGAAAAGCAAATGTAAGGAGCAGATAGAAAGCAGAAGAGAAGCAAGGCCAGTGGATAACAGTGACATCAAAGAACAGTGTTTCTGTTGGGTGAGATCTTTTGGCCTGGTTTTACCAAGTTCAGTGAACTGGAAATATAGAGAATGTCAGACCGATGTGAGAGACGGGCCAGATTTATATGCTTGAGGTGAGCTGAAGGAAAGACATTGGCGGTTAGGAGTCCAAGGTGCTGTTACGGATCAAAGGTAAGTTCTTGTATACAGTTGAGTTTCTAGAATATTCCTACCCATCAATGTAGTTCTCTGCTAAAACTATTCTGATTTAAAGTATATTTAAGAAGCAAATTCTCTCTTTTTCTCTTTCTTTTTTTAAAAGCCATGTTGGCAAACATTCTATTGATCCATAACAGACCCAGGGAATTCTGTCAGGAGCTGTTATTAGGTTTATATATTATTTTATTAAAGTGACATTTCAGAACTCATCCCATCCAGAAACATGACATGTCTTTTCATTTATTTGGCTTTTATGTCCTTTAATAAAAATTTAGGACTTCATATTGGCCCTCAATATATTTATTAATGCATTTTATCTTTTTTGTATATCAACCTTTATGTTCACTCCTATCCTCATTTTCCCTATAATAAAAACTGCCATTTTCATATTTCTTATAAACCTTTTACTAGATTTGCTATAAATGCTAAGCCCTTTTTAATGTATTCTAGATTTTTTTTTCTGAGACAGGATCTCTATAAATAGCTCAGGTGGCCTCAAATTACTGTATCTCAGGCTGACCTTGAACTGTAGCTCTTCTCCCATCCCAGCTCAGTTCTGGGTTTACAGGTGTGAACCGCAACGCCCAGCTTGTCTTCTCAGCTTGTAACATGAAAAGGAATTATTTTATCTGCTGTTTATTTTATAACAACAGTTTTAGTATTTTATATTTTGATATACTATCTGCTTTTAGTTTTACTTCAAGAAAGAAAATAGACTTACTATCTTAATAATATTCAGCCATTCAGTGAATAACAGCTAATTTTTTCCATCAGTTGATATAATCAGATCATTTTGCTGCTTGACTTAATTTGATAAATTATTTTATCATCTTCCATTCACAAACCATCCTCTTGAAACTCATGTGTCCGCATTGTTCTTTTCAGTGGCTGGTGGCTCAGCTTGCCCTTTTGCTTACTCGGTGAAGTGAGGGACATGTAATCTGTGTTAGCCTAGGAAGGGGCCTTCAGAGCTAGCTCTTCTGCTTTGTATAGTTACTTACTTACAAGATCTTTTTTTTTTTCAATTTTTATTAGATATTTTCTTCATTTACATTTCAGATGTTATCCCAAAAGTCCCCTAAACCCTCTCCCATCCCCCGCCCTGTTCCCCTACCCACCCATTCCCACATCTTGGCCCTGGCTTTCCCCTGTACTGGGGCATGTAAAGTTTGCATGACCAAGGGGCCTCTCTTCCCAATGATGGCCAACTAGGCCATCTTCTGCTACATATGCAGCTAGAGACACAAGCTCTGGGGGTACTAGTTAGTGTTCTCTATTTATATTGCTGAAAGGGCCCTGATATAGCTGTCTCATGGGAGGCTATACCAGTGCCTGGCAAACACAGAAGTGGATGCTCACAGTCAGCTATTAGATGGAACACAGGGTTCCCAAGGGAGGAGCTAGAGAAAGTACCTAAGGAGCTGTTCTTCAACCCTATAGGTGGAAGAACAAAATGAACTAACAAGATCTTACTAAGGTTGGTTCATGCTTGCGGCTGTGTCCTCCCTGCAGGCTTTTAGGGGTTGCATGGGACTATGCAAGTGGTGTGTGCTGATAGAAAGTCAGCAGAACTGTGGCTACCCTGAGACACCCATTCTGTTTAGACTTCAGCCAGTCTTACTATACATACAATTTAAATTTCATTGCTGTTGACTTATATGTCTGAGTTTCTTTTGTAACTGGGGTTTTACCATTTCTTAATCATGATTGTATATTATATCTTCTTCCCACTTGAGCTGGTTTTAAGGGCTTAATATGTTTTATTTTTGTTTTTGCAAAAAGTTGCAGAGACACTGCGGAGCACATGAATAAAGCCAGGATGTCAGTGTAGCTCGGTGTCTGTGTGTGCGCATGTGTGCTACACACACACACACACACACACACACACACACACACACACACACACTATTTTATGACATGTAGATTAATTAGCAGTACTGCCACTGCATCTGGTACAGAGAAGTTTCCTTCTCACAAAGGTCCCCCTTTTTTTCATCCTTTATACTTACATTTCCCCATTACTCCCCATAGCAGTAATAGTACCATTTTAGGAATGTTAATATAAAGGCTGGCATAGTGGCCCTGGCCTGTAATCTCACTACTCAGGCTGACACTAGAAGATGGCAAGATCAAGACCAACCCAGGCAACTTAGTGAGACCCTGTCTCAAAAGGGGATAAGAGGGGCTGCTACACTTACTTCCTCGCAGAGGTCCTTAGTTCAGCTCCTGGCACCCACACTGGGCAGCTGACAACTGCCTATAGTTCCAGCTCCAGGGGATCTGGTACCCTCTTCTGGACTCCAAGGGTACTAGTGCACACATGTGTTCTCATATTCTCTCTCTCTCTCTCTCTCTCTCTCTCTCTCTCTCTCTCTCTCTCTCTCTCACACACACACACACACACACACACACACACACACACACCATATATAAATCTTTAGAAGGTTAAAAGCAGCTGAAGATATTGGTGAGCAAGTAGCCTGTGCTGACAGCTAGACTTAGTCACCAGTGCTAAGAGATTAGAGAATCACATGGCATATGATCATTGAGGCATGATATAAAATGCTTCCCACAAGCTCATATATTTGCATACATGGTTGGTCCCTAAAAATTGGTGCTGGTACAGTTTGAGAAGGTTGCAGAATCCTCTGGGATGAGGGTCTGCCTGGTGAAGCTGGGTTAGTGGGGTTGGGTTTTGAGGGTTATAGTCCATCACAGTTTCAGCCTTGTTCTCTGGACCTGTTCATCAAGATGTGAACATCTTCTGCCATGCACTTGTTCACACATTTCCCTGTGATGATGTTCTCTTCCTTCCAACTCCTGATGCTAATTCACCTTCCTCCCTGACACTGCCTCTCTCACAGTACATCTTCATAGTGACAGGAATGTAAGTGACACTTTAAGATGAGCCCTTCACTTAGCCTTTGAATGCCACCCCAGATGTGTGTATTAGCAGTGTTTTGTGACAGTGTCACCACACAGTTATGTTTAGTCATTCACACATTTTAGGGCATGTTTCTGGGCAGTAGCATTTTAATAGAAATAAATATGTTGTGAACATGTTCATAGAAGTGCTGTGTGAGCACTCATCAAATGGAGGCTTTGGGGCCATCACCTGGGGTTCCCTGTGACTTCCTTTGACATCATATATATATATATATATATATATATATATATATATATTAAGTTCTTCAGTTTTTATAGAACTTGTTTATTGTTAACATAATTTTTAATAATAGCATTCAAACAATGTTTTCTTCAGTGCATATATAGTTTACACAGGTCTTTTAATGGCCCAGAGTGTCCTTGAACCCTGTGTTCCCCAAGGAGTTGGTGTTATAGGTACACTCCCTCTTAACTAGTTCTAAACATTTTAGTATCTAGTATTCTTTTAATCATAGTATCAGTTTGAGTTATAGTTGTGCATGAGGAATGGTTTTGAAGAAGGGATTGTATGAACTTATTTCCCCTAGAGTTGTTTTTCCAAACTGTAAATTTACAGTTTATAGTTGTTATAGGAACAGAATAGGAAACATGAGAGTTCTGAACTTCTTGGTAACTATTAAGTATTTCTTGGCAAAGAACTTGATTTGGTGTCTGTTTTGGCTTATCTTTTTCATTACTTATTTGCACAAGGAAGTCAAGGTCAAGAACAGTCCATCTGGCACACATGTATGTGTGTCTCTCAATTAGGGTATTTATTGCTATGATGAACGCCATGACTAAAAGCAACTTAGAGAGGAAACGGTTTCTTTCAGCTTACAGCTGATAGCGTTGTGCTGCTGAAGACATGGAAAGCACTCTCCTCTTTATTGTTCATCGTTATCATCATCCAGTTCAATCACTCAGTGCTGCCACGTACAGAATGGCTCTGCTGTTCCTTTGCTTGTTACAATAATTTCCATCTTTATAAAATGTATAACTCATATAAATATAAAGTAGAATATGAAGACCAACTTTTGAAATCCTAGTGTGGGTCTTTGTACATATATATTACAGGTGGATGGTTTGACTCCATTTTGAAGTCTTCTTAAGTCTCTGTATAAATTAGTCTTGATAATAAAATTTAAAGTAATTTTTTTTCTTTCTCACCTTTTGAAACATGTTTGAAGGAGAAACAAAATGTGAATCCAGGCATTTAGATGTGTTTGCAAGCTCTCCAGAGTTTCTTGTAAATAGGAGCAAAGACTGGGAAGAAAACTACAAATTTATAATGGAGTTGACAGGGGAGTGGGTCTGGTGACAGTATTTGAAGAGAAGACACAGAACAGCTGTTAAATGCCACTTTCTATCTCCACAGCGGAGTATCATCTGTGAAAAGCTCTTCTTACTGACTGATGTTGCTTCTGGACCCCACCCCATATTGTGACACTTCTGCAGAGATAGACAATGTGTTTGCTGTCAAGATGTTGCAGAGAAGATGGTCAGGAAGTTTCAGATTCTATTTTTAATTTGCTGTTCTCCAACAGTGAAGTTTAGCCATGAGCACTGTACAGTGCATCTTAAGGGCAAACCACAGCATTTCCTATCACAATAGCTTTCTGCACAGTCGGGAGCAGGATTTGACTGACGCCATGTTTAAATCCATATGATTATCTACCTCAGTTGCCCAAGAAGAAACCATGTTTTACTCCTTTCCTGTGAATGTGCTATATGTCTGTCAAGAGTGGATGAATGTTTAAATTTATGTAGCTATAGCAGAAACAAAGATTGCTGCTGTTGATGAGATGCAATGCTTGGCTTTGTTACTTTAAAGGGAAATCATATGACAGGAAGAGTTGATCTTCTCTAAGGAGATATATGTCATGGTTGTGAACTCTTTATTTTTCCAGTAAAAGAAAAAGGACAGGGACTAGGGCTATCACTCAGTAGATAAAGAACTTTCTATAGAAGCATGAAGACCTGAGTTTGGTACCAGAGCTCACTTTAAAAAGTTGAGCATGTTGGCTCCTGCTTATAACCGAAGCACTGGTGAGATAGATGGGCATCCAAGCCTGGGCTTACTGGCCAGCCAGCCTCGCCTAATTGCCACATTCCAGGCTAGTGAGTGACCCTGTATTAAAAACAAGGGTGGTTGACTTCTGGCCTCCCAATGCACACATGTGCTCAGGAACACAATGCTACCATGCACTCACACCAAAAAAGGGCCAGCAAGAGGCAGAATCCTTTCTAAAGGATATCTTGCTGTTGTCCAGGAGGTGGCAACAGCTGTTCATAACCCAAATAAGTGAAGGCCAAGTTGAAAGCAGCCTGAAACACTATCCAACCGAGAATGTTCACAAGTGCATGCTTGCTTTTGACAGATTTAGTCTGTGATTTTGTTTTCTTTTTGGCGAAGTCCATCTGTGAATCACCTTTTTGTTAGCACTGAGACTTTATGTTCTGCAATGACTTGTCTATGCTGAAGTCAGTAGGCAGGCATGTAAAGGGACCCACTTGAAGGAAGCATAATTGATCTTGCATTTTGGAAGAGAGAATGACTTGCTTGCTATGGTATGTGATCAGTGTGTGTTTGTTTGTTTAGGGCTCCAGGTTTTGGGTTGGTTAGCCACTGAGTTTATGTAGGATTGCTTAGAGAAGCATGGACTACTTATAAAGAGTTTGGGGGAACTCAGTAGAGGTGTTAGCAGGAAAAATAAGTATGTTGTAAAACAGAATTACTTTAGGGGTTTACATTTTTCACTTGTCAATTACACTCATTTTTAAAGATTTAAAATGAGATTATACCAGGCATCTTTTTGCGTGGAAAGAATGTTTCTGGAAACACTTAAAGTGTATTTTTAAATTGTTTTTCATATTTCAGCAAACTTTTAAAGGGGATTGTTGGGTGATTTGGACTCCAGTGCGTTGAAGATATTTCATTCTAGCAGACTCCTCCAAATGTTTCCGATTAGGAGACAATTCTGTCCTTGTCCTCTTCCTCAGAGTTTAGCGGTGCTCCCCATAATCCCTCCTCCCCTTCTTCCTTTACTTGCTAATGACTGTTTCTGGACAGTGACAGGCATCTTTGGTGTGAGTATGTTTCTGTGTTAGAATCTCTTTAGAAATCTCAGAAGTCTTTTCAGCTAACATTCTGTTCCAACTCTTATTTTTTCCGTTCTTTCTCTCTGGTTTTTCTTTGCCATTCACTAGTATTCTTTATCACATTTGCCAAAGAATATGATTAAACTATATTGTATGAAAAAATAATTTTAAAAATAGAGAAGTATATTGTATTGCTGATACTTCCACTTTAAATTTTCTTTAGCAATGACTGGTTATTCCCCCCTCCCACTCCACCCCTACCCTTCTCCTACTAATTTTTTTTTTTTTCTGGTCACAAAATAATCAAGCTGCAAGAGCAGTTTCCACCCCTTCCCCCAGCATATGATGTATTTGTTATAATTAGTAAACCTCATGCTGGCACATTCTTTATCAAATTCCATAGTTTCCGTTAGGGTTTGATTTTGGTGTCGCAATTCTGTGGGCTTTGAGAAGTGCTTAATGATATCTTTCTGTCACTGTAACATCATGCAGAACAGTTGTACTGTCCTGACAGGTCTCTATCCCAGTCTTTGCCTTCATACCTGCCAGTCACAGGTATAGATCTTGTTCCCTGAAATAATGGCAGTATTGTGTTTTCCTATTGGCCTCTTTCCCCTGGTAATCTGCTTGTAAGTTCTTTTATCTTCTTTCAGCCTGTCCTGTTGGTGCTTTTTAAGCACTGACGTGTTCCATCATCAAGCTGTACCATAACTTATGTATCTGCTTACCTGTGAAAAGACATCTCAGGCACTTCTGGATTCTAACAAGCATGAGTAAGGCCATTTGCATAGACATATGCTTCTAATTTGGAGAAACACTAGCCATGACCAAGCTGTCGTTCTCCTGACTGGGCTTTTGTTTTCTCACTGAAGGAAGGAGACTGGAAGCCTTGCTCCTCACTCTCCAGGTGTAACACTGTCGGTGCTTGTAGAGTGGCTAGTCTAGTGAGTGTGGGGTGCTGGCTTATTATCCTTTGAATTTGATTTTTTCTACCACATTGACCATGCTCTTATTTGCCTAGTATCTTTAAGTATGGTACTGTGAGTCATCTTTTTCAGTTGTATTATCTGCTTATTACTGAGCTGGAGCTATTCTTTACAGGTTTTGCGTAAGCTTCTTAGCTCTGACTATTTTTTGTGTGACTTTTCTCCTATTGGAACTTGTCTTTTCATGTTTTGACCATTCCTTTTGCAGGAAGAAAACATTAACTTTAATGAAGTTTAGAAGATTCTTCTTTCATGAATGTTTTCATTTGTGTTCTTTCAAAATTGTCTGGATTTTTCTCCCATGATATCTTTAGATGTGTCATATCTTTAGGTCTGTAATTGATTGTCAGTTAACTTTTCTTAAGATTTTATCAGGTCTGTGTCTACAACAATTTTTTTCATGTGGATGTATGTCCAATTGTTGCTATTTCTTGAAAAGATATCTTTCTTTTTTATTGTGTACCACTCAGTCAGCCATGCTTACATTTCTCTCTCTCTCTCTCTCTCTCTGTCTCTCTGTCTCTCTCTCCCTCCCTCCCTCTTTCCCTCTCTCCCTCTCTCCCTCCTTTTCTGGAACACAGTATAGCCCTGGCTATTCTGGAACACAGTATAGCCCTGGCTATTCTGGAACTTGATATGGAGACCAGGCTGACTTTAATCTCAGAGATTTGACTGCTGGGATTAAAGATGTGCACCATCACTGCTGGCCTACAATATCTCTAACTTCTTCATCTTGGTCCATTGATATAACATCACACTGATACTGCACTGTGTTCATTACTGTAGCTTTACAATACATTTTTAAAAGTATTTACTGTTATTGTGTGTGTGCCACAGCCCATATGAGGAAGCCATAGCACAACTTGTGAGAGTCAGTTTTCTCCCCCTGCCCCCATGTGGGTTTGGGGGATTGAACTCAGATGACCAGGTTTGCACATCCAGTGTTGTTATCCAGTGAGACATTCTACCCCTCTTATCAACCACTGAGACACCCACCCCCTCACTGAGACATCTACTCCTCAGACTTTGTTGTCGTTTTTGTAGTTTTGTTTGTTTTGCCAACTCACACAAACTTTACTGTTAAAAAAATGTCCACAAAATACCTTTCTGAGACATGAGACATTGTTTGGGATAGGATTGAATCTCTAAATCAAGTGGGGAGAACTGTATGATGCAGGGTTATGTTCACAAATATGGAGTATCTCCTGATTGATTTAGTCCTGGACTCTCCATCAGGTTTGTAACTCACATCATATGGATAGTGTGCACATATTTCTAGGTTTATATCTAAGGTTTTTGAGGGTGCCAGTATAAATGGTGACATTTTAATTTAAATTTTGATGGCTTCATTGCTGACCATATTGCCATTTGTATGTAAGTTTTGTATGCTGAAACTTTGCTAAGATTTGTTATCACTTCTAGGACTTGGTTTTTGTTCATCAGTTCTTTCAGATTTTCTATATAGACAGTCATATCATTTAGCTAGTATCTCTATCATCTTTATGTCTGTCCGTCTGTCTATTGCCATGTGATTTACACCTCTGACCTTGCTGAGTTGACTAGGCCTTGTAGGCTGATGTTGAGTGTGTTGACACTGTCTTTGCGTTGTCCATGGTCTCAGGGTGGGTGGGTGGGGGAGCTATTTTCTTGTCACTGAAGATCATATTTGTTGTATGTTTTTCGAGATGGTTTTTATTAAGTCATGTGATTCTTTATATTCCTAATTGCAGAAAATTTGATTATGAAAAAAATGTTAGATTTTTATAAAGTGCTTTCCTATATCCATTAATGTGATCATGCGATTTTTCTTTTTTTAGCTTCCTATCATGGTAAGTTACATTTATTTATTTTTGAGTCCACCTTTATGTTGAACCTACTTTGCACACCTGGGATCAATTTCACTTGGTAATGATATCTAATTTATAACAATACCATAGTTTGGGTAGTTTATAGTGAATTAGAAATGTATAAGCTCATGGTTCTGGAGTCTGGGAGATCCAGTAATCTGACAAGGGCCTTGTTTCCTCATAAACATGGGGTAGGGCGTGGGAGGGGAGAGACAGGGAATGACTCACAAACAGAACCTCAGATCATCCTTTCATAAGGAACCCATGTTTGTAGAACAATGCTTCTTCTGTGATAATGGCCTTGTGTTGCTCCTTAATGCTAAGCCCACATGACTTAAACAGCCTTTGAAGATCCCAGCTTTCAACACCTCTTTGACATAATTAAACTTTACTAGGAAAGTAGATACTCAAAAACATGTATCTGTAGTCAAGAGAATCCTACCCTGAGAGGACTGCAGTGTTAGCAGAGAAGAATTCCAAAGTGGCCATTGTGAATTATACACAAAGACTTAAGGGAAAATGTCCAACATGAGTATACAGATGATCACTATGTCTAAGGATTATGATGAGAGAGGAGTCAGATTGGGCTTCAGAAATGAAGAGTGGGAAATGGTGGTTTTTGAACAGAAGGGGAAGATAAACTAGTAGGAAGGACTCAAACTAAGGACCAGTAAGAACAAAATCCTATACTGAGCAACATGGCAACGACCACAGGATAGACCGTGTGTGATCTGCATGGGGGTCTGAGTTCCCAGCTGAGGAGAATGAGGATGGAGAGAAAGGTAGACAGCATGATGCCTGAGCAAGTCCAGATGTATAAATAGCAACTTGGTGTCTATGAGCAAAAACTCAAGATGAACATTCTGAGAATTTTACTAAAATAAAACAAACAAACAACAACAAAAAAAGAGCCACATGTAGGTATGTAATAAACTCTTAAAAACAAAATCTGGAGAGAAAAAAAATCTTGAAAAACCACATAAGGCATAAAGTCTTATCTCACATCAAAACGATAAGTGCCAGAGGTAGTGAGAGAACCACTAAAGAAAACTTAAAAGTATGTCTGTCCCACATAGTATATCTATCTATAGACTGATACTATACTCATATCTATAGACTGACGTTCAGAAAGGGCTGGGAAGAGGGAGCTTTGATCTAAATGAAGGCAGGGATGTTTCTGTCCACACACCGAAAGACGTTCCTCAGCCCAGGTGAGAATGGGTGAAAATCTGGGGCTAGGGAAGGAATGAAGAACACTCAAGTGGTAGGCATATGGGAAGTACAGAAGAGTATTTCCTTCCTCACTTAAATAAATTATATATTTATTTTTAATTATGTGTAATTATATGCCTTACATTCACAAAAACAAATTAACATAATATATTCCTATTTAAAAAACCTTACAGTCAGATAATTTCAGTGGTTTGTGTTAACTCTCTAAAAGAATAATTTCTTAAGCTCAACATGATGTAATGCTTCTAGAAAGTTAAGGAAAATCCATTGCTTTCCAAAAAGCTTCATTTTAATGTGCACAATCCTGATTTCAAAAACTGAGGCAAGATTTACACATTTGGAGGCAGTAGCTTTGTTCTGTACTTTCTTGGTGATGAACTATAACCTATAAACTGAAATACACCCTTCCCCCCCAACCCCCGCCACCAGTGGCTGTTGGTTGTGAAGTTTATCACAGTTCTATAAGGCAAACAAGGACATATGAAAACTTACATTTTTTGTTAAGCTTTAGACAGGCTCTCACTATGTAGCTTTTGTTGACCTGGAATTCACTATGTAGACCAGGCTGGCATAGACCTTGCTCGCCTCTGCCTCCTTCACTTCCAAGTGCAGGTGGCCAAGCATGAAGGCACACCTTTAATCCCAGCTCTGCAGAGACCAAGTCAGGAAGGGAAGCTCAAGAGATACATGCAGAGCTGTCTCAATAACAACAATGCAAATCACTCCTAAGAGTAGTGGGCTAACGGTCTCTCATCATTTACACTTACTATCATACTAGGGATTTTGATGAGAAAAGGACATAAAAATTTTTGTGGGAAGAAATAAAACGGCTTTTATTTACAGATAGCATTTATGTAGATTGTCTTCAAAGCTAAGACCCAATAAAAGATCTCATCAGTGTGTAGAAATCAAATTTTTTTGGTTTTTTTTTTGTTTGTTTGGTTTTTGGTTTTTGGTTTTTTGGTTTTTTTGAGACAGGGTTTCTCTGTGTAGCCCTGGCTGTCCTGGAACTCACTCTGTAGACCAGGCTGGCCTTGAGGCCTTGAACTCAGAAATCCACCTGCCTCTGCCTCCCATGTGCTAGAATTAAAGGCATGCGCCACCATTGCCTGGCAGCAAGCAATTGGTCAATGAAGTGATGATTGCATCTCTAATAAACAGCCATAGTAAGCATTAGTGTTAAATGATCCAAAACACATGCACATCCTTCTAGTTGATCACAGCAAGGTGAGAAAGATGGATGGCAGCCTCAGAAACTGAGAAAACGACTGTGGCAAGCTCAGGATTTCCCACGAAGCCTCCTCACTTGGTCTGGACAGCTACAGGTACGGTCATCCAAAAAAAGTCCCAATAGACTTTACTTTTTTTCTAACATTTACAGGCTGATTACAAAGTTTATATGAAATACAATGAGTACATTGCAAAAGGAAAAATACAAAACAAAACAAAACAAACAGGTTATCTCTACTAAAGGGATGTAAGCTGTGTCATAGTCTCAAAGTCAAGAGAACATGTTGTGTAAGGAGAGAGAATGCTCTTCCATGGCAAGATGGAAGGCCTAGGGAAGCCACTGAACCACCTGTGCGAAGCCTCCAAGACCATCTGCTGAACAGAAGAAGGCTTTCCATGATCACTTGTAAAATGCACTTCCATAGTTACCTCAAAATAGATTAATCAGTAACAGTAGAGCAAAAACTAAAGCTTTTAGAAAAATGTAATACTGTTGTAAGTTCTGGGATATCCAAGACCTTTGAGAAAGGATCCAAGACGTACTCATCAGGGTTGGGGAGATGACTCAGTTGGTAAGTGCTTGGAGCCCTGAGCTGAATCCCCAGTACCCACATTAAAAAAAAAAAAAAAAAAAAAAAAAAAGTCAGGCCCAGTAGCGTTATACACTTAAAATCACAGTACTGGGAAGCTGAGACAGGCAGAGCCCTGGTCGTCCTGGCTCTCATGGGCCAGTCAGTGCCACCTCAGTGAAGTGTGTGACAAAGTTGGAGAGACACAAAACGGATCAGTGCTGATAAGCACATGGAAAGACGCTCAGTGTCATTTATTTAGCACAGGTGAAAGTCAAACTCACTTTGAACTTGTGGGAATGTCTGAAGTTCTGAAGTTAATGCAAAAACCTCTTAGAGAGTGGGGAAAGTAACTTACCTTTAGCTGTGCTGTGGGGAGCTGAGGACACCTCCAGTGAGTGGTGTAAAGAATGATTTGAGTGAACGTGTTTAGTTGACATGAGCATGGCTATGGCAAAAACTGTATGCCCCAGACCTATGGGGAGGCCAGGCCTTCCTCGGGTTAGACTCAGCCTTCCTCTGCTCCAAGCAGGACATGTAAAATGCAAAGCCAGTGTGTGCAAAAACTAGAAACTGTACCTTCTCATCCCAGATGTTTACAGCTTGAGACTGCTCACCTCCAGATGCCTCCTTAGCGATCCACCTCAGTGCTGTAGGAAATGAAAGAGCTGAGGTTCCAAGTCCCATTCATCACAGCCCACCTCATCCTAGCTTTTCTGGATGTATCTCTGCCCTTTCTTTATTTCCTAGTTAAGACAAGTCCAAGCCACACAGGACATAGTGCTTGAATATACAGCTACTATGAAAATAAAGTGCTTTTAAAAGAGTTCAATATTCATCTAGTCTAAGGTCAAAGAAGCACTTGCACTCGAATATTCATAGTGGCATTTGCAATAGCTCAGCTCTTCAGGAAAAACAGCCCAAACACTTTACACAGCCTTACGCTGCAGCCAGCATTAACGTAGAAAATGGCTTCTTAATAATGGACATGGCAGATTTAAGAAGCTATGTTGAGTGAACAAACTCAGGCTTCTCTCTTTGGTTTCATTTGTATAAAAGACCAAGCAAGGCAAAAACTGATAGACATTAGTGTACTGATGATCTCAGGAGGTTGTGGATTGACTAAGAGGGAAACATTTCCCAAACCAGTCAAACTGTCCTCTTAGGATCTGTGCAGTCCATCCTCACACAGTTTACCTCAATAAAATCTACATCCTGGGATGCAGACAAGGGTTGTTAAGAATGCTTGACTGCTGTTGTAGAGGACAGGAGTCTGGGTGCTAATACTGAAGTCAGGTGGCTCACAACCATCTACAACTCCAGCTCCAGGGGATGTGATGTCATGTTATGGCTTCTTAGGGGACACACACACACACACACACACACACACACACACACCTGAAAAATAAACCCTTTTAAAAAAACCACCTGCATTCTATGCTTTCCTACCTAAAGCTTCCTAGACAGACCTCCTAGGTGGGGCACAGTTAACAATGGTTTCCTTCGGCCCCTTCAGAGGTACCCTAACCATCACAGAGCTTGGATAGTGCCATAGCCTGGCTTTATGACTGCTCCGTTTGCAGATTTTATGGAATGACAGTTTTCATTTTGGAGTTCTCTGAACTTAAAAGTGTCTCCCTGCTATGAAGAAATCACTTTTGTATTTTTCCAACAAAATACAAACTGCTTTAATTATATCATGCATGACATTAATAGTTCCCAAGTGCTAACATCTCTCAAGTTTATCACTTTCCACTTTACCACATTTGATTTTTGTGTCGTTTTGATTTATATGTTCTGTAAACCACATAGAATGGGAGTCCGTTTCTGTTTCTGTTTAGCTCCATCTAAGAATCTGTCTTTTATTTTCCGGGTTTAACCCACTTAGCATTATTGCAGCGACTGACTGGAGTGTGGAGTGTGGTGCCCATCGCTCTCCTATCTGTGCTTTCTTTTTCATCTATGAAGTGTTTTTATTTTCTCCTTTTATTTTTTCTCTTTATGGTGATTCTGGTCTTTTAAAAATGATTTTGGGCTTTGGAAGCTATACATCTTATTTCTAGTCTTGAAACTAGTAAGCTTATATTTTGCATGAATATTGAAAACCCCTATCTGTTACATGCCTATCTCATAACTTGAACAATCTGAAAAAGTACCTGAGTTCAATCCCCAGTACTCACCTGGTGGAAGGGGAAAACCTGTTTCTACAAGGTGTCCTCTGTCCTCACATGCATACTGTGACCCAGAGAGTAAAAACATACATAATTGTATAGCTCTATATTTGATTTCTTTTTTAAAAATTATGTGTATGGGTATATTGTCTGCATATCTGTCTCTGTACTACATGTATACCTACTGCCTCTGGAGGCCAGAAGAGGGCATTGGATCCTCCAGGACTGGAGTTACAGGTGGCTATGAGCTGCCATGTAGGTCATGGGAATTGAATCCGGGTTCTCTAGAAGAGCAGAGCCATATCAGCAGTATTCTTCTTTCTGCTGTTAGAGAGAAGCCTGCTGCACAGTCAGCTTCTTGCTGTTGTGGAGTCAATGCTAGTCCGCTTTGGTGTTTGTAGTTTTGCTGGATAGCTTTATCTCAACGTGACATGAGCTAGCGTTATCTGAAAGGAGGAACCTCAATTGAGAAAATGTCTCCATAAGGTCTTGCTATAAGGCATTTTCTTAGTGATTGATGAGAGAGGGCAGACCCAATGTGGATGGTGCTATCCCTAGGCTTGGTGGTCCTAGGTTCTATAAGAAAGCAGGCTGAGCAATAGCACCTCTCCATGGCCTCTGCATCAGCTCCTTCTTGCCTCTATGTTCTTGCCCTGCTTGAGTTCCTGTCCTGACTTCCTTCAGTGATGAGCTATGATGTGGAAGTGTAAGATACCCTTTCTTCCTCAACTTGCTTTTGGTCATGGTATTTCACTGCAGCAATAGAAAGGCTAGCAAAGGCAGTAGGTAATTTACTTCATCAACTTTATGCTTTGCTCTTCTTCTGTCTCTTCTCTCTTTTATTTATATGTGTTTATTAATTTATTTTATGTATATGAGTACACTGTAGCTGTCTTCAGACACACTAGAAGAGTGCATCGGATCCCATTACAGATGGTTGTGAGCCACCATGTGGTTGCTGGGAATTGAATTTAGGACCTCTGGAAGAGCAGCCAGTGCTCTGAAACACTGAGCCACCTCTCCAGCCCCCTCTGTCTCTTCTCTTTAATTCCTTTACTTCTCCATTCACCCCCTGCCATGTTCCCTTCCTTTCCTTTTCATTTTCTCTTTGACTTGAATCACTTAATATTTATAAACTATGCCATTAAAATGTACATACCTTCCCCCAGCAGTCCCTGGCTTTTGGTGCAGACTCGTATCTGATTTCTTCACCCCTCGCTTATTCTCATCAGTTCATTATGTTGTGTTGTAAACTTTGGGGTCCCTCCACTTACATTCTTTTCCTTCCTGTAGTTCATCCATAGACGCTAGTGGACTTGGTCTTCTAATCTCATGGCTCTGAGATTATCTGAGGCGTTCGTTAACTCAGGTTAGTTTCTTTTGAAGACATTTTCCTAGGATGTTCTTCTCTGCTTTGATTTTCCTCAGATACCCAGTGGTTCCTGGGTGTGTTTTATATGGATGTCTGAACATTTGGGTGAAGGGTGAAATCTTTCAGCTAGTTCAAAATGATTGGATTTTCTGAAGAGAATGTAGGTTCAGGAAAGACAAGGAAGATGTCAGGTATGGTGTCTCATACCTGTGATCCAGCACTTGAGAGGTGGAAACAGAGGGATCAGTGTCATCCGAGGTACAAGGTGAATTGGAGGCTACCGTGAGATGCAGATGCACAAGATGCTGTCTTAAAAGACAGAGGTGGGGTGGGGGAAGGAGAGCAAAAGGAGGGGACACATGAAGGGGGGAGGGAGGCAGCAGACGTCAGCTTGATATGAAGGGCTGGGTTACCGTGTCTTGTGGGTGCAGGGCTCTTGTTACTCCTGTGCTTCTGTCTGATGTGAGGCCATCTTCCTCAACAGCCTCAGGACTTTTGCCTCCCAGAGATTTTCATGTCAGGTTTCAAAATTACTTTAGAAAGCTATGCATTCAGCAAAGCAAAACCTGACAAGATTTCCTAGAGTCCTTTAGTTGCTAGTCACTGAAATGTTAACCTTGAGGACTTGGGTGTTGGGAGGTTACTGAGAACCACGGGCATGGAGGACCTTTTCACTATGGGAGTGATTATCAGTTTTCATCTGCTGTAACAAACTGTTGCAGACTTGGTGGCTTAAAACAACAGAGTTCTCTTCTTACAATACAAGTAGCAGCAGGTTGCCTTTAAGAGAGGCTATTTCCTTGCTCTTTGTTGGAGGAGGGCTCTGCCTTCAAAGCTAGACGCTTATTCTTCACATGCCCTCCCCACTTTCCACCCCTCCCTCTGTCAATATTTTTCTTTCTAAGTAAGATCCTTCTCTGACTTGACTTAATCTGGCTCATGAAGCTAATCTAGGGTCTTGAGCCCCTCTCAACTCAGTCTGAGAAGTCTGTTTTGCCATGCAAGGGAGCATGTGTCTTGGCCCTGAGTTTGGATAGCCTGTTTCTCAGGAGCTCTCTGTGGGCTGCTTAAGCAAGGCAGTAAGTAGGTGGTCTCCAGGAATGAAAGTAGGGTTTTCTAGGCTGGAATAGATTGATGAGGCTTGACCCTAGTACCTTCAAGCCATCCTATAGGCAATTAGACACCACAGTGGCTGGTTCATACAACACAGTGGGTAAATGTCACCTTTCATACAAAGCCTTGCCAGCAAGTGGATAAAAAGAGGGCTAGGTTCTTTATGGATTCTGTACAAACCTGTAAAAATCCAATTTATGTAACAGAAATGACTACATGTGTTACACAGTCGAAATACATCTATTGCATCCTGAACTGTCTGTGTGTGGAGCCTGCGTTTAATCTAGACTCGTCTCTTTATATTACAATGCATAACACTCTCCTGAAGTCTTTAATGAGAACCACATGGTTGGGCTTTGCTGAGGCTGAGGCAGACCCTCCACCCCATAGCTGCCTGCATCTCCATCTTAGCAGAGGGCTTCTTGGGCTTGAGATCTGACAATAGAGCCGGTACTGAACTTAGTTAGCCTACACTGCTGATAGAATTAAAAGCCAATCAGCCAAAGATGCTGTTCTTCCTCTGCAGTTGAAAAACACTTGCTATTATTGTTAGGGTTGTCAACTTCTTTATGCCACATTGTGATTTGAGAAAAGGAAGACTGGCTAGCAAGTGATCAGGCACTGTATATGAAACAATATATTCTATTCTATAAAATAATCCTACTACTTATAAATAACTCTGGCATACAGAAAATACTAAGCAAGACAGATGAGTATTAAAATGGGCCCTTATGTAACAAACTTCAACACTTGCCTTGTTTCCTTGAAATATTAAAGCTCTAACCAGGCCTTCTTTTAGCTCCCATTGATATTCTCTCTCTCTCTCTCTCTCTCTCTCTCTCTCTCTCTCTGTGTGTGTGTGTGTAGGCTTGCCATCCCTCCCCCTCCATCTCTCTCTCATCCATACATTCTGCTCTTGACAACTTTCAGCTATAAAAACAATCAGAATAAATTGGTGTTGAAATGCTCTATAAATAATATTCTACTGTGCTATCGTTTTTATACTATGGTGTGTATGCTCATTAATATCAAGGCTCCCCTACCATTCACCTGGTTTCCAGTTCAGTCTTTGGAATGGCTCACTTAGTTTAAAAGTTAATGGCTTAACTTTTTTTTTTAATGCTGCAAAATAAATTTCTGTTTGTTTTTCTTGTTTGTGCTTGTGTATGCTGGCTTCCAAGCTTATGGACTTCCAGATAGATTTATACCTTTGGACTTTTTAAACAGTCTCCCTCAGCTTCTTCCTAGCTCTTTGAAATAAACTGCTAGTGCTTTAAAAAAAATTTAATTATTAAATAACATCTTAGCGTATTTCCACATATCCTGCCAGTACTTTTAAAATAAGACATTACTTTGTGGTTTTTATCTTATAATTATTAGTTCCTTTGCTTTTGAGTTTTTCAACTCAGGCTGTTAATATTTTTTGAGAGATAGATACATACATTTCATTATCAACTTATAATTTAATAGCATTGTATAAAGAGCAAGATGTAGGAGGAAGGGCATGTGGCCTGTACTTGCTGTGCAGTGGGTGCTTTTGACCTATTAAAGAGGGAAGTCTGTTAAGAATCCACTTTAATTTTAATTGATTTTAAAGAACTTTTAGGTCTTTCTCTCATACTTGGAATCCAAGACTCCTGCTATCTACATTAACTCCACAGGGAAACGTGATAATTCTCGAATGCAGCTTTTGAGTGAGTTTTCCCCTACCTTATCTTTTTGTGTAGACTCCACTTCCATGGAAGTATATCCCACAGAGTCTCCATCATGAGAGGACTATATGCTATGTCCCTTTCCCACATCACTGGGTGGCTGTTACAACAGAGAATGGTTATGTTTTATATGGGAACGGCCTTGGTTTCCCTTTTACATTAGTATATTGACTTCACTACATAAGAAAATAAAGAAGACATGATTTTTAATCATGAAAACTGTGGATAATTATGAAATAGTTTGAAGCTCCATGTTCTTTGTTCTGCTTTACTAAAATTTATATCCCAGATTCGTGCTTTCAACAATTTTTATTGGCACATATCAGGCCGATGTAGATCCAAGAACATAAGAATTGGACTCTCATATAGTCTATGTATATATTAATTTATACGATCTCTCGTACTTACATAATATGTATTATTCCCTATTTTATTTCATTTAGTCATTATGGTTTATAAATTGACCTTCATTCGTGGTCAAAGGGTAAATTTTCGTAGAGATGTAAGTACTAATGACCAATAGGACAACGTGAATGGTCAGGCAGGTAACTATTGCTTACAATAATACTGATTTCATTAGTAACAGCCCACAGAATCTCCTTTGGGATCAAATTGGCAATATTTTTTCATAACAGGCACTTAAAACAACTCTCTTTTGTTGACAAAATATTCTTCAGGAAGAAGAAAACATTCCAGAAACAAGGACAAGATTGAGCCTGGAATGTAGCCTTTGGATTTTTATCCCATCTGTAATAAAGAATGAATCAAATTCAGAGGTCTTCTTTTGTTTTAAATATTTTTTTTTAGATTTATTTTTTATTAGATTCTTTTATTTACATTTCAAATGTTATCCCCTTTTCTAGTTTTCCCTCCAAAAGTCCCCTATCCTATCCCCCGATTCCCTGCTCCCCAACCCACCCACTCCTGCTTCCTGGCCCAGGCATTCCCCTATACTGGGGCACAAAACCTTCACAAGACCAAGGGCCCCTCCTCCCATTGGTGACCAACTAGGCCATCCTCTGCTACATATATAGCTAGAGCCACAAGTCCCTCTGTGTCTTTTCTTTGATTGGTGGTTTAGTCCCAAGGAGCTCTGGAGATACTGCTTAGTTCATATTGTTGTTCCTTCTAGGAGGCTGCAAACCCCTTCAGCTCCTTGGGTACTTTCTCTAGCTCCTTCATTGGGGACCCTGTGCTCCGTCTAATGGATGACTATGAGCATCCACCTCTGTATTTGTCAGGCATTGGTTATTGCAAACCAAATGAGAGCATCAGAAAACAACATTGTACAAGCTGGATATGTTGGTACATTCCCAAAATCACATCTCCAGGAAGGCTACAGAGAGGGTCAGTTTGAGGCTAGTCTAGACTACAAAGCAAAACCTCTCCTCAAGGGTAAAAAATACATGTATACTTAAAGTGTCAACATCATTATGGGTTTGAAGAGAAACAATGTCAGAGATGAGGTCAGTACTATACTTAAGATGAAGACCTCATATTGGGCTGTGTTCCTACAGCTCTGTGTTGGCATACCTAGGGACCCACATGAAGATAGTTCGGCATAGTATGGGCTATGGTGTGTCCTCATGTAAACATAAGTAGTTCTGGCAGGTGGTTGTGTCCAGTAAGAACTTTCTAATCTTCCCATGGTAGGACTTTCCCAGTTTCACAAGGTAAAGGTACACAAACAGGTACAACTTAAAAGAAATATGGTTCAATAATTATGAGTGTGTGCTGCTATTCCAGAGGACTGGAGTTTGGTTCTTATCATCCATATCAGGTGGCTCACAACAACTGTAACTGGCTCTACAGGATTTGGTTCTGTCTTTTGACCTCTGTGTATACCCACACACACATATAATACACACAGACATATCCTTTTTTAATTTTAAGAGAATTGTTTGGAAGTTTCAAACACATTTTGAAATGCATACACATTGGTCTCAGAAATTACATCTTTGATCATAGCAGAACACTTAATAAGCAGTGGAGAATTAGTCACATGCTTCTTCTGTGTAATCACAATGGTACCATCACTGAGTGAATAGAATTATGGGAAGAACTTTCAAACTGTGTACTGAATGAAGAAAGCAGGATGCAGCAATATGCTTGCACTTACACAACAAGAATGGATATGTACATATTTTAAAATATATAGAATACCTATAGAAAAATGTATGCAAAGGGGGAAAGTAATTATCCCAAGTTATTGACAAGATAGAGGACGAAAGGAAACTTATCTTTGACCCATAAATAAAGTGTATATTAATTTTCAAGTAGAGATTTTATATTTTTCTTATTAATTCAATCTTCTGAAGTTTACTGAACTTAGTTTGATGACTGTCCTGTGTACTGGGTGATTGTGTTCTAAAAATATAGACCTAGGTAAAGTCAGTTAAAAGTGTTATTCATGGGTTAGAGAGATGGCTCAGTGATTAAGAGCAGTCAGTGGACTGCTTTTCCATAGGTCCTGAGTTCAAGTCCCACATAAACCATTTTAAAAAATAAATTTCTTGATAGTATAGTTATTTCAGAAAAATTAGAAAATGGAGATTACTGAGGAGTCTGATAATGGAAGAACAAATTTATGTGTAATGGAGTCCTGTTCTTCACTCCAAAAGAACAGCCAAAAGAAATCCCTTACAATTTAGGAGATGCAATAAACTGTGTTGAACATGGAAACAATCAGGGTGTGGTGTGATGTCATAGAACTCCTGCAGCACACACAAGGGTTTGAAGCAAGTGAGAAGGGCACAGAAGAGCTGCAGAATTCTGTTTCGCTAAGGAAGTGCTACAGTGCCTTGGGAAGAGAGCAGCAAGTGTCACTAATGTTCAGTCTTGTAGGACCACCACCATCTCTCTAGTCTGTCATGGGCCCAAACATCTTTATTAAATGAATGACTGGGCATACATTATTTTTAATGGTAGTTTAAATATTTACAAACTATGAAACTATCTTAATAAAAAAACAATGTGTCGTTCCCTATTACTTTTTATAACAAAAACTAATAAGTGCTCAGAGCCTGGAGAGATCATTCAGTGGTTACGCATGTTGGCTGTTCTTCTAGAGGACCTGGGATTCAGGTTTAGTACCCAAATTGGCAGATCAAAGCCCTCTGTAAGTCCAGTTTTGTAGGATCTGACCTCCTTCTTCTGGCTTCTGTGGGTACCAGGGTATGCATACGTGTGGCAAAATACCCATACACATAAAGTAAGATATATTTTAAAAGCTAATGTTTACTTTTTATGGGAAACAAAACTGAATTCTATAACCAGTGTTAAAAGTTCAAGTGACAGTCATTCCAGTTGCTGCTGTAATGGCTTAACATAAATTTGATGCATTTTCTCATAAAGAGGCCAAAGGCCTGAAAACCTTTCACTGAGCTCAAGTCACTGTGTTTGCCTTCTAGCACTTGCTTGGGAATTCCACAGAATCCCTTCCCTCACTGTGTGTGTGTTTGAAGTGCATTTATTTTATTGTAAAGGACTAATTTTGGAGGCTGGAAAGTCTACAATCACCAGAACCAATGTCCCAGTTCGAGTGCAATGGCCGACAGGTTGAGATAAGCTAGAAGACTGTTGTAGCAGGAGAAAAATCACTCATCCAGGTGAGGTCAGCCTTTGGCTGTGATCTTCAACTGATTGGATGAGGCCCACCTTCATCCTTGAGGCCAGTGTTTTCCTTAATCTACCTATTTAAAAACTGGCTTTACTCAGAAAAAGTCTTCTCCTCAAAATAATGTTTGACCGTGTATCTGAACATCCTATTAACATACAAGATTAATATCCACAAGAGAAATGAAGTTGGTAAAGCAACTATTTTGACTTGTAGGTTACAGAGAAAATAAACCCAGTGATCTTAATGTCATGGATGAGCTAGTGGAAGGAAGTAGAAAGAGACGCCCAGGCATGCATGTGAGTTGCACCAGAGCTTTATTCTCTAAAACCATCTGTATCCAAATGTCATCCTGTGGCTTGTTCGCTTAGATCTTAGTATTGCTCTCCCTGCATCTGTTGTAATGTTTTTGTAAAGTCAGTGGAATAGCCTTCCTAAGGCTCCATGGTGTGTGTATGCATTTCTGGCATTAACAGCAGTAATTTCTTGCCCGGTGGATTCAGGATATCTACAGCTCTGCCACCTTCAAATGCCTTCTTTGTATAAAGGGTTTAATTCAAAAATATCATAAAATGAAATATGCATGGTCAGTATGCATAAGGACTCCATAAGAGAAACATTTACACTGAAAACAACACATCCACAATCAACAGTTCTGAACTGTTTCTCAGATCTAGGCCTTCACAAGCTGAAAGCTGCATTTTTGAAGCAAGGTCTTTATTTAGCAACCTTGTGCAGTTTAGTAAGTATTTGTTATAATAGGGGTCTCAGGCTGGCCATTAACTGGGGAGATGCCTTTAAAATACATCACTAGGTTTGCTGCCACCAAGCTCAAGCTCTAGCCAACTGCTGACAAGCCAAAGACTGCACCGTGGGACCAGCCGGAGCTCCCCTCTTTTTTTCCCTCGGCCCTGGGCTAGATCCAGCCTGCAAGCCCTCACTCTGTTCTTAGCTCTTTCACAGCCCCCAGCTCTTCGTCTGGATGTCGAAGAGCCTGAGAACCAGACAGCCCTGGCCTCTTTGCAGGCCCGGAGACCCCTAAGCCAGCTCTGGCTGTCCTGTGCCTTAGACTGTGCTTCCCCACCCCTGTAGCATGGGCGACTCCCTGCATCTTTCCTCCCTAAGCAGCCGAGCCCTGTGGCAGAGCAGACACAGGACCCATAACCCTACAGTGGCTCTCCTTTCTCTTCTCCTGCATATTCTTCTGTCAGATATAAATTGAACACAGTTATAACAATTATGCAAATTCTAAGTATGATATATACATTTATAATGCCCAATACATCATATTTGTCAATTTAGATAAAGTATTTTATCATCTAACTTAATGAGGTTAGAATTCTGTGCCTCAATTATGTTTCATTTCAACTTGTATTAGCATCTGCAAACCATCCTTTTAAATCTAGAACATCTTCAATGCTAATAAACAGAATACAGAAACTGATCTCTAACAAAGACATACAGCAAAGACAGCCTCTTCAATTACCGATATGGGAAACTGGATTTCCACATGTCAAAGTTTGAAATTAGACCCTTATCTTACAACACATACAAAAAAATCATTCAACAGAGATTGAAACTTAATGATGAGACCTGAATCTATAAAAACCCTAAGAAAACAATGGGAGAAGGTTCTTTGATTCAAGTTTTTCAATGGATTAAAAATATGTATATTAACATATATAGTTGTACATATGTTTATGTATAATAATATTTTATAATATATGTGAATATATCTATAATATATATACATTTATATATGTGGCATTATAAGTAGCAAAAGTAAACAAGGCCACAGAAAATTGAAACACTTCTACACAGAATATAATACTAATAAACACACAAAAAAAAACCCCACAGAAGAATGAAGGAAATATTTACAAACTATATATTGGATAAGGTTCATGTTCAAAAGACACAGGAAATTTATACAATTCACTAGCAAGAAAAGAATCATCTGAATTAAAATGTGCAAATGACCTGAACAGATGTTTTTTCAAGGAAACAGGTAGAGTCAGCCAATGGGCAAATGAAAATGCACCCAGCATCATTTCCATCAGAAAAATTCCAACCGAAGTCATGAAACAATATCAATTTACACTTACTAAGAATAAGATGAAAATACTGAGCAGATTTCTGAGAGAAGGAAGCCCTGCAGGCATTGGTGGGATTTAACTGCCACAGCCATTGTGGAAAACGGTATGTGATGGCCTCAAAACATTAAGTGGAATTGCCCATGAGCCAGCATGCCCATGTAAGCACATCCTTATTCATTGCATTGTTACTTACAACAGTTAAGATACTGAAGTAACCCCAGAATTCATTGACAAATCTGTGAATAATAAAAATACAACACACACATGTCATGGTGGAATATTATTTGGTCATTTGATCATACTTTCAATAGTGATACAAATTTGACTTCTTGTGCATGATGCTCTCCAATGATGTTTACGTTCCTGGACCACTGACATAGAAGAACCAGCATCCTCATGAACTAGGACAAGCTTCTCCTGTTTTCATGTCTCAGACAGCATGTATGTTAGCTTTAGGCTTTGCCTCTAGGAGCCCTGGCTCGTGGGAACTTGATTTTATGACAGTTGCCCTGACCATCTTCCTATTCACTCACTGCATGAGTTGACAAATGATGATTTATATTTTGTTAAATATGTTGGACTGTTTTTTAAATTTTTATTTAAAAATAAGGCACCAAAATGTCTAACTCAGCGACTAATCCAGAAGGAACCATAGCCCCCCAGAGGTGACAGGAAAGCCAATGGCTACTAAATGACCCCCACTCACCTGCAACCAACGACCCACTAATGGCTGGACTACCAGAGAGCATAGGAGAGCATGAATGGTAAGCTTTCAGTTTTCAACCTATCAGCACAAAAGCATTTAGACTGAGAAATTTAGATGTTATTACCTGTGTAATTTAATCCTTAGGTCTTAATTTCCTATGAGCAATTCATAAAGAAAGAGGGCATGTACTCAAATTATGGGGCAACTTTATTACACCACTCTTCTCTCTAAATAATAAAATCATTGATATGACACATTCTTAGACATGCCTGATCACTGAATAGACTTTGAGTATATGACTGTATATGGTTCAGCTGAAAAAATCAAAAAAGAAGGTAAAAATTTCATCCTAGAGCACTGGTGTAATTACCATTAAATAAACTGTTTGGGAACAGAGTGAAGGATGCAGGCACAGTGAAAGATGCTGGTACTGCAAAGAATTCAGACACAGCGAAGAATGCAGGCGCTGTGAAGGATGCAGATTCCTGTTATTTTGTCAACTTACCTCCTTGATATCAAAATCTGATACAAAGATAGGTTATATAAGCATATATGTATATGAAAAGAGAGAAAGGAATTGAGGAGAGAGGGAGAGAGAGGGATCTGGATCTCCTTGCCTGTGGTGGGCCTGTTCTCTAAGGCCCTTGCAGATATCCAACAGCTAGGGGCCACTGATCCTGTGGAAAGTGGAGAGAGCTGAGATTAAAGTTATGCTCCACCACTGCCTGGCTTGGATGGAAAGATTTAACGGAAGATGTTATCCCTATCAAAATTTAAAATGCCTCTCCCTCTCCCCTCTCCCCTCTCCCCTCTCCTCTCTCCCCTCTTCCTCCCCCTCCCCCCTCTCTCTGTGTGTTGTATATGCATGTTATCCTGGAGTGTACCCATACTGAGGTCAGGGGAGGAAGTCTGGTATCCTCCCTGGATCTAGAGCTCAGTGCTCCTCCTGTGTCCACAGTGTTCCCCCTTGTCTCTCCACAGTCCTGGGATTACACACATGTGATGCCATTTCCCACTTGGTTGAGGATCTAAACTCAGGTTCTTATGCTTGTACGTTAAACACTGTTACCCACTGAACTACTTCTAGTCCACGCGAAGCTTTTTGATAGTAAAGTTTTTATTATAGTTTCAGTGTAAAAGTAAATACACACTAACTGTTCATGATGTTTTAGGACAAAACCCACTAAATTCTTTTGCAAAAATATTACAAGCAAGACGATGTGGCAAAGACACAAGAATGAGAGAGAGAGAGAGAGAGAGAGCAAGCCTTGAAAGCTGCCTGTGGGTCTTACCACACGGCCACAGTGTCACTTCAGTTCTCTAGACCAAGCAGGAGGCCCATGGAAGATACTAACCACCCCGACCTTACATCATACACACCAAAACCACATCATAAGACAGACGGCGAAAGTCCTTGACCTTGTAAACTGCAAATATTTGGAAACAAAAAAACCTTGAGATTTGTGTTTTATGGCTGTGGGTAGTAAATGCCTATAGGACACACAGAATCCATTAGAAGACGATTCTCTAGATATTTGACCCTGTGTATCTCAAAGTCCAAGCTTAAATAAAGATGATCAAGTCTGTGAAACGGTGCTTCTGGGAGTATTTGTCAGCTTTGAGTTCATGTGTCAAATCAAATTTGAATTTTATTAGCTTCTGCAAATCCAAGTGGAGGAGAAGGATGGTTGGGGATCCACAGAAAAGAAATGCAAAGAAACAAAGAAATAAGGGAAAAAAAGAAAACATACAATCCATGCCACCCATACATAGAAATACAGATGGAATACAGGAAAGGGTGACTTTATGCTGTCAGTAAAGGAAAGGAAAAGCAGCCCCTAGTGTCCAAGAATACGGGGATGGGAGATGAGGACCGTGGGGGTGGTGCTCAGCCTCTTTAGCACAATTAAAAAATTGACATGTAATCTTCAGCAGTAGGGACTGACTTTCCATTTCCTGGGGTATGGAGGAACCAAGAGCAATGGTAATAGCCTGACGTGTTTGGGGAATCTCTTGGCCCACCCTGACAAACAATTCAAAAGAGGGCTTCATGGCTGGTGGTAGACCATCTTTGGCTTTTGGAGGGAAGCACTGTCAACCCAGATGGGAAAATTTCATTTCAACATAGTATATAGTTTTATTTATATAATAACTTACATGTATTGTGGGTCTTTTACAAAGTTATGTTTCCAACATCCTTACTTTTATTTTTAATTTAAACTTCCTTTATTTCCCTTCCCCATTCTTAACTAGAGTCTCCCCTCCTTAAGACCTGGGACCTAGAGGCTGCTGAGCTGGAAGTCATTTTAGTGCCTTCTCCCTGAGAATTAGTTTTTATAGTACAAGAAGGCACCATGAAAACTTCCAAAGAAGGGACACAATCAATAGCCCTACCCAGCTATGACTCCTATAACTACAACACTGACAAGCAGCACCAGAAGTACACCTTGGTGGTAACCAGTAGCTCTCTAATTGGACTTCTAGAGAGACTCAAGAAGAGGGAAACCATCCCTGGTACTGGAAACTTAGCCAGCTACCCAGGGCTAGTGAAGTCATGGATCTTGGAGGAAAACCTCCAACCACCACTTTGCTAAACCAGCACAATCCCTAACTACCTCCTAAATATTTTTCCTTATATCCACAGATAAGTGTAGTCCTACCCCTAATAAAGGGACTTCTCGAAACAGATGGAGACCATTGCAGAAAAACACAACCAACAAAAATGCAGAATTGTAGAGCACAGTCCAATTGATACATCTACAGTATAACTTCCAAACCTAAGGTTCAGGATTATTGTGGAAGAGGGGTGGAAGGATTGGAAGAGGCAGAGGATCAAAGGGTTTGCTATGAGATTGTGTTTCCTAGTAATATCAGAAGCTAAACTAATAAAATCTCACCAACATGACTGAACAAAGGCAACAATGATCAATAGACATATTCAAGTGGATGTGAAAAGACCATAAGCCTCAAGCTACACAAAGAGCTGCAAACAACTAAGAAAAAGTGAAAATGGTCAGCCTGAAACATACATAGAAGCAACATCATATAAACCAAGCAGGTCATGTTAATGTATTGAGGGAAAATGTATGATGTATGTATGCATGTAACAACAATTAATGAAAAAAAGGCTATGGATTTGAAAGAAGTCACCGAAGGAAATACAGAAGTGGAGGAAGCAAAGAGAAAGGGAAACTGTATAATTATATTATAATCTCAAAAATTAAAGAAATAATAATGGGGGAAAGGCAGTTTCTACCCATAGTCAAGTGTTTTTCTCCACCTTGACCAGAGAAGTGTCTCTCTGCAGTAGGTAACAGTTGATACAGAGACTGTAACTCACCAAAGTGCTGAGAATAAGTGACCATTGAGTGCTCAGCCCTAAATGGGACATGCAAAGCTGGGGATCACGCAAGGGGGGGGATAATCAGGAACTGGAAGATGGAAGGAGTACTGTGAGACACAGTGTCTATCAAACAGGACAGGACACACAGGAGCGCAGCAGCTGTAGTGGACTGCACAAGATCTGAATAATGTCAGGCCAAACACTCAAGCTCAGTGCGTTACAAAAAAAAAATCAATACAAATGAAGGTGGGGTGTATAAAGTCATGATATGTTATATACATGTATGAATTTAGCAAATAATAGTAAAAAAATGATCGTATTGGTCAAATGTACATAATAAATTCATTGACACTAACTATAGGGATGAATCATGCTTCAAAAATGAAAGTGTGCACACACATTCATGTACAATAATATGTGCACCCTCACACATACATGCACACAGCACATTTTTTCCATTGTGACTTTGTAATAGGAAAAAAAAACAAAACTAAAATGACCTCAATGTCTACCATAGACTTAGAGCCATGCCACTGTGGAATGGTCTGCACTGAGGAAAAAGATATTTTCCTTTAATGTGGATGGTCTTTACAAAGACCATAACTCAGCAGCTTGGGATGTGTTACTGTAAAATTCTCCAGAAAGCCCCTTGGTGTTGCAGCTGGCCGAGCTGGGATAATATTCCAGCGTGCTGTGTTTGTGATCCTACATTTAGTAGCAAAACAGGTGTCTCTCACAGAGCCACCCACATGATCCTGCTTATACACTTAGCAAGTTCACAGCTTTTTCATCCTGTCCCCACGAGAGGCAGAGGAAATGGCGTCATCTTTTAGCAAACCAGCGTGGGTTTCACTGGCCCTGTTGTGTGTGGCTCAAGACACTTAGAAATATGACCACTTGGATGGAACCATGTTAGAAAGTTTTTGGTTTTTAATGATTTAGGAAAACAAACCTTTGGAGAAGGAGGTAGGTGGCAGCCAAAGACAGACAGACAAACCAAACTCTATGTTTTCCCAACAATATCTGTGACATATTGTCCTTGAGCCATGAATGAAAGTCACATTGCACACGCAGCTTTGTTGCTGTGGATGAGGGACCTCTGAGACCTCTGGGCGTTGGATCTGCACTCTTCATTACATCCTTGGCCTCTACCCGAAGACAGCTGCAGAGCTCGCCTTGCTTGCAAATCATTTCTCCTGTGGAAAACTGCCTTAGCAATCTCAGCACCTGACTGTACACATTCCCTCACTGTCGCCACTACCTGTGCAGTTCCAATCCTTGGTGTCTGCTGTCTCAACTCAGGTTCAGGTCATGATGGAGCCTGCAGAACAGCAGCCCACTGAAACAGCAGCCATATAAATTATCAGAGGCCAGAGAAATGGCTGGTTTCTAGGCTGTGTGTGTGTGTGTGTGTGTGTGTGTGTGTGTGTGTGTGTGTGTGTGTGTCTGGTGGGCAGTGGTATAGAGTCATCCTCTGCTCCTACCCCTACACTTTACAGATGTAAGGGAAAGACTTCAAGGAAGTAGCAGGTATTTTTAAAACCTCTTCATAGTTATGACAGACCAGGAGAAGCCTCAGGCAAAGCTTCTCCAGAGAGTCGTCCTCAATGTACCTAGAAAATTGTTTAAAGGTTCAAACTTCCCAGACGCTCCATGGAGTCTGCAAGGGACCACAAAAGCTTGATTTTAAAAGCTTCTAGATCATAACTATATGTTCTAATATATAAGAGTCTCTACAGTAGCTCGAAGCACCTTCTTCAAGTAGATTTTCTTGGTGCCAATGAGGCCAGGCTGGTGTACACACCCCTGATTGTCAGGCAGGTGAGTCTTTAAGCCATCCATGATGGGTTAGCTGGAAGCCAAAGCTGTTCATATTGTCAAGTTACTGTGATATCCAGTGCTGCAGAGTTAAAGCTCTTAGGCATTCCCTGTGCACAGGTGTCACAGACAGGCCTTGGGCACAGGCATCCCAGGCAGTCCTGGGGCACTGGTATTCCACAGAGGAATTTGTTAACTCAGGAGCTTTGTTTTCTAAAAGGTTGGGTGTCTAGCAAAAGGCTGTTAGTTTCCTCCTCAAAGGGAATCACAAAGGAAGATTTTAACTTCCAACAGTGAATAAGAGTTCTTTGAAAGAAAGTCTGAGTTACAGTAGGCTGTTGGGTCCACTCAAAGAGGACTTAGAGAGGACACAACCCACCTCAAGTGTGCTGATAATTCTCTAGAACAGAGATATGGATATAAATGGTTCTTTACCACAGAAGACATCTGGTTCGGTCACATCTCGCTTCTCCTCAGTTTCTGTTGGGGCAAAGAGCATTGCAGGACACTGTCAAGGAAAGCCAACACCTCCCTCCAGGCCCTCATGTCCAGCTACCAGAATACATACCAAGACAAGTGGCCTGCCCAGCTCTGCACATTCCACCTGTGCTCTAAATTGTCCCTCACAGCTGGAGAAAGTTGGCTGTGTCCTGTGAGAGGTCAGTGACCGCTCACCCATTGCTCCTGCTGTCCAGAGGATCCTGGTGGTACCTTGCTTGTATATGTAAGGTTCCTACTTCATGCTTCAGAAGCTCATTCAGCTACAGCCTTGTTTGCTTCTCTGTTGCTGTGGATCACTGACTAAAACTAACTTAGGAGAGGAAAGAGATTACTGGGCTTACACTGCCACATCACAGTCCTCCATTAAACCAGGAAAGGACTAAATGGTCGGGAACGGGGTCGGGGGCAGTTCAAAAGCAGAAACTCAGGGTCAGGAGCTGGAGTTCTCATGAGCTTATTGACCTGTTCTAAATGACTTGCTTAGCTTTCTTCTTCTTTTTTTTTCAAGGAAAAAATGACATGTTTAATAATTAGCTGTACTCTCACAAATCTGTGCAATAATTTTTTACTAGATATTTTCTTTATTTACATTTCAAATGTTATCCCCTTTCCTAGTTTCCCCTCTGAAAATCCACTATCCTCTTCCCCCTTCCCCCTGCTCCCCAACCCACCCACTCCCACTTCCTGGCCCAGGCATTCCCCTATACTGGGGCATAGAAACTTCACAGGACCAAGGGCCTCTCCTCCCATTGATGACCACCCTCTGCTACATATGCAGCTAGAGCCACAAGTCCCTCCGTGTGTTTTCTTTGATTGGTGGTTTAGTCCCAGGGAGCTCTGGGGTTACTGCTTAGTTCATATTGTTGTTCCTTCTGGGGTGCTACAAACCCCTTCAACTCCTTGGGTACTTTCTCTAGCTCCTTCACTGGGTACCCTGTGCTCTGTCCAATGGATGACTGTGAGCATCCACTTCTATATTAGTTAGGCACTGGCAGAGCCTCCCAGGAGACAGCTGTATCAAGCTCCTGTCAGCAAGCTCTTGTTGGCATCTGCAATAGTGTCTGGGTTTGGTGGTTGTTTATGGGATGGATCCCCAGGTGGGGAAGTTTCTGGATGGTAATGCCTTCAGTCTCTGCTCCGAACTTTGTCTCTGTAACTCCTTCCATGGGTATTTTGTTCCCCCTTCTAAGAAGGATTGAAGTGTCCACACTTTGGTCTTTCTTCTTCTTGAGTTTCATGGTTTTTGCAAATTGTATCTTGGGTATTCTGAGCTTCTGGACTAATATCCACTTATCAATGAGTGCATATCGTGTGTGTTCTTTTGTGATTGGGTTACCTCACTCAGGATGATATCCTCCAGATCCATCCATTTGTTTAAAAACAATTTCATGAATTCATTGTTTTTAATAGCTGAGTAGTACTCCATTGTGTAAATGTACCACATTTTATGTATCCGTTCCTCTGTTGAAGGTCATCTGGGTTCATTCTAGCTTCTTGCTATTATAAATAAGGCTACTATGAATATAGTGGAACATGTGTCCTTATTACAAGTTGGAGCATCTTCTGGGTATATGCTCAAGAGTGGTATTGCTGGATCTTCCAGTAGAACTATGTCCAATTTCCTTTTTTTTCCCCTTGTTCCGGTCAACCCCGCTCGCTCTGCTTGACCCCGCTCGCTCCGGCCAGCTCCGCTCACTCTGGACAGCCCCGCTCACTCTGGACATCCCCGCTCGCTCTGGTCGGCCCCTCTCACTCGCTCCGGTTGGTCTCTCTGGTCCAAGGATTCGGTTTATTATTATTATTCTTCATAAGTACACTGACTTCAGACGCACCAGAGGAGGGCGTCAGATCTCATTATGGGTGGTTGTAAACCACCATGTGGTTGCTGGGATTTGAACTCATCACCTTCGGAAGAGCAGTCGGGTGCCATCTCACCAGCCCCAAGATTTGAATCGCCAAACTGATTTCCAGAGTGGTTGTACCAGCTTACAACCTCACCAGCAGTGGAGGAGTGTTCCTCTTTATCCACATCCTCGCCAGCATTTGCTGTCACCTGAGTTTTTGACCTTAGCCATTCTGCCTGGTGTGAAGTAGACTCTCAGGGTTGTTTTGATTTGCATTTCCCTGATGATTAAGGATGTTGAAATTTTTTTTAGGTGCTTCTCAGCCATTCAGCATTCCTCAGTTGAGAATTCTTTGTTTAGCTCTGTACCCCATTTTAAAATATAGTTATTTGGTTTTCTGGAGTCCAAATTCTTGAGTTCTTTATATATATTGGATATTAGCCCCCATCAGATTTAGTATTGGTAAAGATCTTTTTCCAATCTGTTGGTTGCCATTTTTTTTTTCTTATTGACAATATCCTTTGCTTTATAGAAGCTTTGCAATTTTATGAGGTCTCATTTGTTGATTCTTGATCTTACAACACAAGCCATTGCTGTTCTGTTCAGGATTTTCTCCCTGTGCCCATATCTTCGAGGCTCTTCCCCACTTTCTTCTCTATAAGTTTCTGTGTCTCTGGCTTTATGTGGAGTTTCTTGATCCACTTAGACTTGAGCTTTGTACAAGGATATAAGAATGGATCAATTCACATTCTTCTACATGATAACTGCCAGTTGAGTCAGCACCATTTGTTGAAAAGGCTGTCTTTTTTCACTGAGTGGTTTTAGCTCCTTTGTCAAAGATCAAGTGATCATAGGTGTGTGGGTTCATTTTTGGGTCTTCAGTTCTATTCCATTGATCTACCTGTCTATTGCTGTACCAGTACCATGCAGTTTTTAATCACAATTGATCTGTAGTACTGTTGCTCCCAACATCTCTCCCATTTTCTTTGTATAGAAGAACCCTGGCAATTTTAGTCTTTCCTAAGGTAGGGATAGAGGGCTGACCTCCAGTGACTAAAGGGGACCTTGTAATGGTTCTGATCCTCCTGGTGTTGTCCAGCGAGGCATGGGGACCATACCTGTCCTGATGAGAGGGGATAGTTTGAACATCAACCCCTATGCAGTCAGACTTGTCCCTCAGGGAACCCAGAAAGATATTTTTAGGTATTGTTTTATATTCCCTTGCAGTGCTTTGCCTAGCAGCCCACGCAAGAACTTAGTTCTCCAGACAGAGGGGATTCTGGGTGGCCCTTCTCTACTTGGTCCTGGGGTGGAAGTCCCCTTTTTTTGGTTGGGTGGAGATGGGTTTTGGGAACACCCTGGAGGGAATATCAACCTCATCTCAAATCTCTTGGTCCTCCATAGCTAATTTATAATAATGTACCTGGATAGGTTTTGCTGCCAAATCATCTATCTGACATTTCACAAAGTTGGTAAGTCTGTTAAGGGCCCAGGGACAAAAAGAAATAAGCAAAACCATGCAAGTAATGGTCCCAAAATGGAAGGAAGTAGGGTTGACAACCAAAGAGAATTTGAAAAACAATTTTTATATCATCTCTCTACTCTCTCTCTCTCTCTCTCTCTCTCTCTCTCTCTCTCTCTGTTTTCTCTAGCCCTTTGACTTTTCTCATGTTTTCTTTGACTACCCCTGTTTTGTCTACATAAAAGCAGCATTCTTCCTTAAGAGTTTCACACAGCCCTCCCTGCTGTAAGAAGAGTAAATCAAGTCCTTTGTGATTTTGGAGGATGACTTCAGCTAAGGAGCAGAGGGAATCAGAGAGGTCGTTGATGCCTTGTTGGACACACTAGACGTCTTTATCAATAGCGACATTGAGTTCTTGATACCTAGACTTGAAGAGAACATATGAGGAGATGCCAGTCCCCACACCCATGGTGCCAAGGCTTAGGAGGACTGAAATGGTGATGACAGTTAGGAGCTCTCTTTGCTGGCGGACCAGTGAAGGGGAGGAATCAGCGGACTGATCTCACAAATAAAAATCTCTTCTGAATGATAGTAAATCAGTTGAGGGACCAATTGTACAAGAATGCAAAAGCAGAATTTTCTGCAAAAAAGGCACTGGCTGAAAGGCAGGGGGTGAGGCTATCAAGGCAAACCCACCAAGTATCATGTGGAGAAACTAAATACTGGATACTAATCTCAGGTACAAGCGTAACCTTACAAGGATGGGCATGCTGTGAAGGAGGTGTGTTACGAGTCACACAGAGGCCCAATCCCAAGACCCGAGAGAGGGATAAACCATTCCACTCTCCGAGTTGCCAATGGTGGGAATTACTTGTAGGGGTAAAATGGCCAGGAACAGCAATGCCTTCATTAAAAAGGTAGTTGGGAATGGTAACACAGCCAGCAATCATCAACAAGCTTAGGGGAGGTGGCATTGAGCTTAAGGAAGGTTTGATTAAAACAAGTTAGGATAAGGTTCTTGGTCTGAATGGAGAGGGAGGATTGGCTATGGGAGCAAAGGAAGTTTCTGAGGTAAAGGTATGAGCAGTTTCTGTAAAAGCAGGAAGGTCAGGTTTTGGGGGTGGCTGTGGAATTAGAACAGGGTTGGGACCAATAGGAACTGGCAATTTGGCATGAACGGGTTCTTTGAGGAGCTTAATGGTAAAGGTGAGGCCAGTATCTGTGCCTGATTGATAAAGGCGAAGACCCCATGAGAATCCCCATGTCCAATCTTTAGACTTAGTATGATCTGTAAATATAATAGAGAGGGGTGTCGACGCAAGACAACCAGGTTTCTTCTCCAGGCGGTTTACTCAGGAACTTGATGCACTTACAGCTTAAAATAGCAAATGGCAAATGGCCCCAAGCCTCCCCAGGAGCAGCTACTTAAACCCTGTCCTGCTCAATCACCGAGCTGCCCCGTGGCTCTCGCTCATACACCAGGCAGTCTCGGGCTGCCCCGTGACTACACCAGGTGGTCTCAGGCACAAGATCAAACAACAGCTGACACTGCCTAATGCCAATTAAGAGTTGTTTATGCCAGTACAGCTGAGTCGGTCGGTGCTGTCTTTAAGGAGCGGTTGAATGGCTCCCTACATCTCCCCCTTTTTTATTTTATATGAACGAGTGGCATCCAGCTCTCCAACTCATTATGCTTTAGGTCAGATCATTTCTAGGCCAGGCCATCAAGCCCGTCACTGAGTACTCACGCAGCACAAGCCTACTAAGGCCCAGGGTAAGCTGGTATCCCCTGTTGGCGTGGCCTCTGTTTTAGGCGACAGCCTGCCTGAGCTTTAACCGTTGGGACCTCAGAAATCATAGCTGATGGGAGAAAGCACACTCACAAGGCAAACATCACTGCTTAATTGCAGCAAGCCAAACTTGGGAGGACTGGCCAACCTCCATGGCAGCAGTGGCAGTAGTCAGCATAGTAAGATCTCTTTTTCTATGAACCTGGGTCATTTTACAGAGACACCACAGGCAACCGACGAAGACCAGGACCAGGCCTAAGGCTAAAGCTCCTATGCCCACCCAGTTCCCAGATGGGGCACTGCTTGTAGACTCTGCGCTGATGACTTCTTGATTATTATAGGGTCGCAGGCTCGACTGGCTTAACAATCCACTCAGGGTCACCGGGGCCATCTTCGTTCTTCACCTTCTTCACCAGCTGTTCAGGCACCCACACCGGATCTTGTTGGTCCTGTGGGAAAACACAAACAGCACCTCGTGCCCATGTCAGCATGGGATCGGGTCCTCGCCACAGGCCTGTTAAGATGTCTTTCCATTTAACTCATTCTAGAGGGGGTGCATGCCCTTCACTATGCCTGTCAGCTGCTGATTGGCCATGTGCATCCAAATTCAAAAAATTTAAAGTAAATAGTGCTAAAGATATTCTTTCTTTGGGGGTATGGCCTTGGCCTATCCCTCTTTTTTGTTTTTGTAAGCACTCCTTTAATGTACAATGGGCACGCTCCACAATGCCTTGGCCCTGTGGATTATATGGCAGTCCATGACTGCAAATGACATCCATTTGTTTGCAGAAAGATTCAAAAGAGTGTGCTGTATAAGCTGATCCATTGTCAGTTTTGAGCTGCTGAGGCTTTCCCCAGGCAGCCCAAGCTTCAGTGTCCAATGACATTGCGAGCCTTCTCACCAGGCAAAGGGGTTGCATGAATGATTCCTGAGCAAGTATCAATGGAAACATGTATATACCTTAGAGTTCCAAACTCTGAAATGTAAGTTACATCCATCTGCCAGATCTTAAGTGGCAGCAATCCTTTTGGATTTACACCTACATGAGGTGGGTGCAGATGTATCGCAAACTGAGGACAATCCAAGATAATTTGTCTTGCATCAGCTCGGGAGAGCCGAAATTTCTGTTGTAAAGTTTTTGCATTGACATGGAATGACTGATGGAATGTTCTAGCCTGTTCTATATTTGTAGTAAAAAAAGATACATTCCATCTTGGACCACTTATCTACCTTATCATTACTTTCACTTAGTGGTCCGGGTAACCCAGTATGGGCTCTAATATGCTGAACATAGAATTTTTGAGACCATTTCCAAATAAAATTTTGCAATGCCAATAAAATGGTACCCACCGGGCTGCTAATTTTTACTGGTCCCGCTATTTCCAAGATCCTCACTGCATTTACCACATAACTGAAATCAGATATTAGATTAAAGGCAAAGCTACATTTCTTAAACACCTCGACCACAATCTGTAATTCTACAGTTTGAGGAGAGCCAGGCTGAAATTGGCATAAAATTGGCTCTCTTGTGCATATTATATAAGCACCACATCCTGTTTTGGAACCATCAGCAAAGATATTAGGAGCTCCATGAATAGGTAAAGCGGAGGTGAGTTTAGGAACTACTACAGGATATTCTTTAAATAGAGATAGTAATGGATCAATAGTTCCATCAAAGCTGCACTGTAAAATAGCCCAATCGCCTACGGTGCCAGCCAACACCATTACTTGCTGTTTTGAATAGGGAGTTACTATTGTAGCAGGTGAGCAACCAAAATTCTGCAGGCACTGCTGGACTTCTAAGAGTGCCAGTGGAACAACAGCAGAGGGATAGTGTTCAATAGATTTTCCAGAAGAAATTTTAGGGTGAATCCACAATAATGGTCCTTCCTGCCATAAAACTCCAGTAGGCTGTCCATAAGTGGCAAGGATACACAAAATTATAGGTCTTTCTTCTTGCCATCATTGCAAAAACGCAGATTGCAACCTCTCCTCTACCTTTTGCAATGCTGCTCTCCCCTCCGATGAGGGGAATCAAGAGCTGAATCACCTACTAGAATATTGTATAAAGGTTTTAATTCATAATTTGGCATCTTCAGGTAACATCGAACCCAATTAATGTCACTTAGCAATCTCTGGAAATCATTTAAGGTTTTCAAATTATCCTTCTTGTGTGAAAGAGGCATTAAACTCTCCTGACTATCTTAACATCCTGTCCAGGTGAACAGCCACTCTCTTTCAGCTCTGCATCGAGCTGTCCACCTAGGTTGAGGAGGTGCTGCTTTTGTTGTTGAATTGCTCTGGCTAGGACCTCAAGTACTATACTGAATAGGTAGGGAGAAAGTGGGCAGCCTTGTCTAGTCCCTGATTTTAGTGGGATTGCTTCCAGTTTCTCTCCAAGTAGTTTGATGTTGGCTACTGGTTTGCTGTAGATTGCTTTCATTATGTTTAGGTATGGGCCTTGAATTCCTGATCTTTCCAAGACTTTTATCATGAATGGGTGTTGGATTTTGTCAAATGCTTTCTCAGCATCTAACAAGATGAGCATGTGTTTTTTGTCTTGGAGTTTGTTTATATAGTGAATTATGTTTATGGATTTCTGTATATTGAACCATCCCTGCATCCCTGGGATGAAGCCTACTTGTTCATGATGGATGATTGTTTTGATGTGTTCTTGAATCCAGTTTGAGAGAATTTTATTGAGTATATTTGCATTTATGTTCATAAGGGAAATTGGTTTGAAGTTCTCTTTATTGTTGGGTCTTTGCGTGGTTTAGATATCAGAGTAATTATGGCTTCATAAAACAAATTGGGTAAAGTACCTTTTGTTTCTAATTTGTGGGATAGTTTGAGGATTATTGGAATTGGGTCCTCTTTGAAGGTCTGATATAACTCTACATTAAACCCATCTGGTCCTGGGTGTTTTTTTTTGGTTGGGAGACCATTAATGACTGTTTCTATTTCTTTAGAGGATATGAGACTGTTTAGATCATTAATCTCATCCTGATTTAACTTTGGTACCTGGTATCTGTCTAGGAAGTTGCCCATTTCATCCAGGTTTTCCAGTTGTGTTGAGTACAGCCTTTTATAGTAGGATCTGATGATTTTTTTTATTTCCTCAGATTCTGTTGTTATGTCTCTCTTTTTATTTCTGATTTTGTTAATTAGGATACTGTCTGTCCCTGTGCCCTCTAGTTAGTCTGGCTAAGGGTTTATCTATCTTTTTGATTTTCTCAAAGAGCCAGCTCCTGGCATGTTTGATTCTTTGTATAGTTCCTTTTGTTTCTATTGTTTTGATTTCAGCCCTGAGTTTGATTATTTCCTGCTGTCTACTCCTCTTGGGTGAATTTGCTTCCTTTTGTTCTAGAGCTTTTAGGTGTGCTGTCAAACTGCTAATTTATGCTCTCTCCAGATTCTTTTTGGAGGCACTCAGAGCTATGAGTTTTCCCCTTAGGACTGCTTTCATTGTGTCCCATAAGTTTGGGTATGTTGTGGCTTCATTTTCATTAAACTCTAAAAAGTCTTTAATTTCTTACTTTATTTATTTATTGACAGAGTTATTATTGAGTAGAGTGTTGTTCAACTTCCACGTTCATGTGGGTTTTCTATTATTTATGTTGTTATTGAAGATCAGCCTTAGTCCTTCATGATCTGATAGCATGCATGGGATTATTTCAATATTTTTATCTGTTGAGGCCTGTTTTGTGACCAATATATGGTCAGTTTTGGAGAAGGTACCATGAGGTGCTGAGAAAAAGTTATATCTTTTTGTTTTAGGATAAAATATTCTATAGTTATCAGTTAAATCCATTTGTTTTATATCTTCTTTTAGTTTCACTGTGTCTCTGTTTAGTTTCTGTTTCCAGGATCTGTCCATTGATAAGAGTGGAGTGTTGAAGTCTCCCACTATTATTGTGTGTGGAGCAATGTGTTTTTTGAGTTTTACTAAAGTGTATTTAATGAATGTGGTTGTCTTTGCATTTGGAGCATAGATATTCAGAATTGAGAGTTCATCTTGGTAAATTTTACCTTTGATGAATATGAAGTGTCCCTCCTCATCTTTTTGACAACTTAGGGTTGAAAGTCGATTTCATTTGATATTAGAATGGGTACTCAAGCTTGTTTCTTGGGGCCATTTGATTGGAAATTTGTTTTCCAGCCTTTTACTCTGAGGTAGTGTCTGTCTTAGTCACTGAGGTGGATTTCCGGTATGCAGCAAAATGTTGGGTTCTTTTTAGTCTGTGTCTTGTTTGTTGGGAATTGAATCCATTGATATTAAGAGATATTAAGTAAAAGTCATTGTTGCTTCCTGTTATTTTTGTTGTTAGAGTTGGGATTCTGTTCATGTGGCTATCTTCTTTTAGGTTTGTTGAAAGATTACTTTCTTGCTTTTTCTAGAGCATAGTTTCCCTCCTTGTGTTGGACTTTTCCCTTTATTATCCTTTGAAGGGCTGGGTTTGTGGAATGATATTGTGTAAATTTGGTTTTGTCATGGAATACCTTGGTTTCTCCATCTATGGTAGGTAAGAGTTTTGCTGGGTATAGGTAGTTGAGAGTAGCCTGGGCTGGCATTTGTGGTCTTTTAATGTCTGAATGACATCTTCACAGGATCTTCTGGCTTTCATAGTCTCTGGGGAGAAGTTTGGTGTAATTCTGATAGGTCTGCTTTATGTGTAAATTGACCTTTTTCCCTTACTGGTTTTAATATTCTTTCTTTGTTTTGTGCATTTGGTGTTGTGATTATTATGTGACGGGAGGATCTTCTTTTCTGATCCAAACTATTTGGAGTTCTGTAGGCTTCTTGTATGTTCATGGGCATCTTATTTATTTATTTATTTATTTATTTATTTATTTATTTATTTATTTATTCATTTATTTATTTATTTAGGTTGGGGAAGTTTTCTTCTATAAATTTGTTGAAGATATTAACTGGCCCTTTAATTTGGAAATCTTCCTTCTTGTATATACCTATTATCCTTATGTTTGACCTTCTCATTGTTTCCTGGATTTTCTGGATGTTTTGGGTTAGGAGCTTTTTGCATTTTCCATTTTCTTTGACTGTTGTGTCAATGTTTCCTATGGTATCTTCTGCACCTGAGGTTCTCTCTTCTATTTCTTGTATTCTGTTTGTTATGCTTGCATCCATGGCTCCTGATCTTTTTCCTAGGTTTTCTATTTCCAGAGTTGTCTCCCTTTGTGATTTCTTTATTGTTTCTATTTCCATTTTTAGATCTTGTATAGTTTTATTCAATTCTTTCACCTGATTGATGTGTTCTACTGTATTTCTTTAAGGGAGTTACTTATGTCATTCTTATAGTGCTCCCTCATCATCATGAGAAGTGACTTTAGATCCATATCTTGCTTTTCTGGTGTGATGGTATATCCAGGACTTGCTTTGGTGGGAGAGTTGGGTTCTGATGATGCCAAGTAACCTTGGTTTCTGTTGCTTCTGTTCTTATGCTTGTCTCCTGCCATCTGATTATCTCAAGTATTCCCTGCACTTGATATATCTGATTGGAGCCTGTCCTTCCTGTAATTCCAGTTGAGTCAGAACTTCTCAGAGTCCAGCTTTCTTTGTGATCCTGTGATTCTGAGATCCTGTGATGCTGAGATTATGGGTGTGTCAGAGTTCTTGGCAGTCAAGCTTTCTCTTAGACCCTGAGATCCTGGTGTGACCAAGCTCTTGGGATCCTGGGATCCTAAGATCCTGGGCATGTTAGAGAGCCTGGAATTCGTACCTCCTCTAGCAACCATGGGACTTCTGCTTAGTTCAATGCCAATGTAGACCATCACAGATCAGAAGGAACCTGAGCCAGTGGTTAGGCGGGGCTCCTGTTTCTGTGCTCCAGCTGGCCCCAGGCACCCCCGGCTTTGTTGGAACAGATGTTGTGTTCTACTCACCAGTGATCCTAAGATCCTGGGCATGCTAGGGCACCTATGGGGTGGAGAGTTCTCTGGAGACCGTGAGATTGTCCGCTGAGTTTGGGCCCAAGATGGCCCAGCACTGGTGCTGACCAGAAGGAACCCAAGCCACTGATCAGGCAGGGTTCCTGTGTCTGTGCTCCAGCTGTCCCCAGGAGCCCCCATTTCTGTTGGATATTCTTTTCCACTCACCAGTGATTCTAAGATCCTGGGTGTGCTAGGATGCCTGTGGGGTGGAGAGTCCTCTGGAGACCATGGGACTGTCTGCCGATTTCGGGTCCAAGGTCAGCTTACTTTCTTATACAAGCCAGGACCACCTGTACAGGGGTGGTACTGTCCACAAAGAACTGGGCTCTCCACCATCATTAGCAAATAGTGACTCCAAGGCATGCCTAAAGGCCAGTCTGATAAAGACATTACTCAATTGAATTTTTCTCTTCCTAGGTGACTCTTATTGAGTCAAGCTGACAGAAACTAACCAGTACGAACATCCTACATCATTTTGTCTTAATAAATAACAGCCATTAGAAAGGAAATTCCAGTCATAGAGGAAGATAGTAAATAGAATCTCCAAGATGACTCCAGAAGTTTAGCAGTTTCCTGGGTGACTCAACAGATAGGTAAGCTCTGCACACAATTTACTCCTGCCCTTAAACTCTTTGTTCTTAACCTATATAGGAAGATTGCTGTAGGGTACATCTCAACCCCAGAATCTTCCTCAGGTAATGAGTCCTCTTCACTGATTTGAGGTTTGTTGCTTCAATGCCTTTCACTGACTGAAAAGACAGAGTCAGTATTCAACTGATCTGACTAGCCCTCTCTATCATTAATGCTCCAGTGACATATTTCCCACCCACAGGATAAGAGATTATATGCTCTGACCCCTACACTCTGAATTGTGTGAATAATGTTGTGCATATTTACATATCTATCTCTATTTGGCAAAATTATCAGTACACTTGAGATGGCTATGTCCTCTTCTAAGTTCTCTTCGGGTAGGATCAACAGCCTACTGTAAATCAGACTTTCTTTCTGTTTTAAAAAATTATTTCTTTTGCTGGTATTTGGTTTGAATGTGCCAAGAATTTTTTAATTATGCAGACTAGATCATGGTAGCTCTCTGTTCTCTTTCCTCTCCCCTTCTTCCATAGAACTACATTGTAGGAAGTCAAAATCTTCCTTTTTTTTTTTTCTGATCCCCACAGCATTAACACCATTGTCTAGCCAGAAGAAGAGTTGGGGAGGTTCCCTTCAGAGCGGCAGCCTGCTCTCATACTCCCCTTCCCACTGAAGAAATAAATCAGAATTGACACTTGGAGAGTGTGACACTTGGATGTGCTGCCTGTTTGTCTTTGTGTGGTCTTCTTCATAGTCATCCTAATTCAGAAAGACTAATGACTCTAAATTGGCAGTTCTGGCACTCTTGTGCAGTGTGGACATGCTTAGACTGGTCTTTTCACCCCAACACTCTAGTATAGACGGCCTTACATCATTCTTTTCACACAGGTATCCCTATGTGGACACCCTTAGCCTGTTCTCATCCTGAAGCCTTTGGTAAGTTTTCTTTTTCAACTCTAAATCCTCATGACAAGAGTTCCTTCTTAGAGAAGCTCAGCCTGAGCCTCAGCAAAGGATGTGCCCATGCCAACAGCTTTGGTTCAGGCTGGGGATTGGTGGGTAGATGTTTACCTCAGCCATTGCTATATGTACTTTGCCTTGGTCCATTTATCTTACAGAAAACTGAAATGGATGTAAAAAGCATGTTTCTAAATAAAAGCTAGCAGAATAGAATATCATCCCAACAGTAAGAGTTCTTAACAGATTTTAGAACAAGTGTTCTTCCTTATTTAAAGTCCTGAAAAGGTTAATGGGGGATTGGGGTTTTTCGGGGATCATGGAGTTGATTCAATAAGTAAGAAATAGAATATTGATTTTGTAAAACACTGTCTTTCCTTAGCAATTATCAGAAGCTGTGCAGCCCCTTTGTTTTCTGCTGATGCTACACAACTTGGAAAGGTTTTTTATTTGTTTGCTTAGTTGGTTTTGTGAGTGTGTGTGTGTGTGTGTGTGTGTGTGTGTGTGTGTGTGTGTGTAATTAAACCAGAATCTAAGTCAGTGCAACAGAAGCAGTTACAGGAATGACATTGGCGTTGATGCTGCTGATGAACATAGAACTTGCTTTCCTATGCTAGAGAGCAGGTATCTCAGTTAAACAGCATTGTACCAGGTAGGCTGTGACCTCTGAGAAGGTGAGAATATATATGTATATACACACAAAAAGTTATGCATTTCCTCTCATGATTTTTATTATAAATTATTTAGTTATTACAAAATTTTAAACTATTTAGTTGGTAAAATATTTTAAACATTATAATTTTCTAAACTTTAGGAGATTTAGATGTGGCCCAGCAGTTAAGAGTGTTTGCTTCTCTTTCAGAAAACCAAAGTTCATTTCTCAGCACCCACATGGGATAGCTAAAACCTCCTGTATGTCTAGGAGATTTGATACCCTCTTTGGGCCTCAGTGAGCACCCCTCCACACATACATCTATACACACTATTTCCCATACATCTGTACACACTCTTTCCTTCCCCCCCTCTCTCTTCCCACTATACAATATAACACGTTTTAAAACTTCTATTCTCTAAAACAAATATAGATACACCAAGCAAGTTGAATATGCCCAAATGCTGGATCTGTGTCAAGTCTGAATTCGAAATTTTTGAAGAACAGCTTAAACACCAGCTCTAAACTTGTTCCACATCCATCTCCACATGAAACAGCTGCTGTGAAGAAGTCACTGAGGAACCCTGCTGGTTAGACCAGATGCTGAGCTATTGTGAGTTTTCAGAGTTTACTAGTCAATGGACTAGTATATCACTGAGTCTCCTGACGGGATTGCATGCCCCCGCCCCCTTTTTAAAAGTCATACCACTCTTCTTTACCATCTCTCACAGTTACCCATGATCTAGGAGCAAAGCCCAGGCATGGTCATGGCCTACACTACCACCATGATCTACTCTAGCTTTCTGTCCAGCCTTCTCTCTGCCTCATCCCACACCCACTCACCATGGGTCCCAGTCAGCTTTCCTCACAGCCTCACTGATTTGTTCCTTGGCAAGTATTCTTTCCTCCAATGTCTTACCACTGGCCTCTTTGCTTGTGAAGCTAGAAGTTCAGGTGAGCATTCCTATCCCCATCATGCATCTCTCTTTGGGTGTCCGGGGTGGGGCTGGGAAGCTTTTCTGAAAACACCCTCTTATGGTTTTCTACTGAAAGAAAAATTAAAATTAGGGTCTGTGGTGGATGCTGGATAGTCAAAAGGTTTACAGGCATAGGGTAGTGAGCACTGCTGAACAAGCCCGAATTGCACATTCTGCATGTATTCCTTACTGATGTTTAAACTAGCCAATAATGTGTAACCTCGTCAGTTCTTCGCACCCCCCCCCCTGCCATTTTACTATATAAACCCCTGACTCCCTAGCTTCGGGGTCCCTTCCTCTGTCTCCTGTGGGAGATACGTGTTGACCCGGAGCTCCACCATTAAACTGCCTCGTGTGTTTGCATCAAGCCAGTCTCTCGAGCTTCTTTGGGTGCAGGTCATCCCAAGACTCGAGTCCAGGGTCTCCTTACGGAGGTCTTTCACTACAAACTCTCCCACCTCAGGACTGTACTCAGAAAATTTTCACCCTTTTTACTTTCTTCACAGGACTTAGCAGTGTCTAATGTTGGTAGGGAAATTCTTCCCTTCAGCCCCTTCCTACACCCAGAATTTAAATACCAAGAAAGCAGAAA
>LR753309.1:1957502-1983131 GCA_902729485.2 Mus minutoides
CCAGTGTGAGGACCCTGTTACACAGCAGCCCAGTGTGAGGACCCTGTTACACAGCAGCCTACTGTGTAGGAGCTTGTTTGTTACGCAGACCTACAGTGTTAGGAGCTGGTTTGTTACACAGAAGCCTACTGTTTAGAGAACCTGTTGTTACACATCAGTCTATTGTGTGGGGAGCCTGTTTGTTACACAGCAGCCTACAGTGTGTAGAGCCTGTTATACAGAAGCAGCATAGCTATGCTAGCATTTCAAAGAGACAAGACCACTAAAAGTTTCAAAGGCTGTCTACCATGATTGGCTGGCTCTGTGTGTGTGGGTGTGTGGGTATGTATGCAAATTTCTAATCCAGCAGGTAGATCAAGACAAAAGGAAGGTACAGGAGCAAAATGCATATCTTCCATGAACAAGAGCCCATTACTACTTCCTGTGGCAGTGAATTAAACCTTGCTTTCAGTCTGGGCTGTTGCCCTGAGTAGACCTTGGGCATGAACTCCACAGTCAGTCCCACAAGACCCGGAGGAAAATCCACTCACAGGTGCTTTAACACTCCAAGGATCATAGGAGTAAGGTAAGGAGGACACAACATCTGCCCCAACACTGTAAGTAACTGGGACCAGAGGGACGCTGGCACTGGGAGACTCCACCCTACCAGTGGCACAAGTTCCTTCTGGTCTGGGCCAGTGCCCTGAGAAGACCTTGAGTATGAACTCTGAAGCCAGTCCCACAACAGCCAGAGGACGTTCCATTCCAGGTCCTCTAACATGCCCAAAATCACAGGATCAGAGATGCCCTGAGCAGACCTTGGGTGCAAACTCTGAAGCCAATCCCACAACACCCAGAAGAAGCTCTAGTACCAGTTGCACTAACATGCCCAGGACCACAGGATCAAGGATCCCAGGAGTTTGGTCACATCAGGATCTCAGGGTCCCAGACGCAGCTTGACTCCCAGGATCTCAGACACATCCAAAATCTCAGAATCACAGGATCTCAGAATCACAGGATCACAGAGACAGTTGAACTCTGAGGAGTTCTGACACAACCAGGATCACAGGAAGGACAGGCTCCAGTCAGATATAGCTAGGGCAGGTAGCACTAGAGATAATCAGATGGTGGGAAGCAAGCATAAGAACAGAAGCAACAGAAACCAAGGTTACTTGGCATCATCAGAACCCAAATCTCCCACCATAGCAAGTCCTGAATACACCATTATATCAGAGAAGCAAGATTCGCGGTTCTAAAATCACTTCTCATGATGATGATAGAGGACTTGAAGAATGTCATAAATAATTTCCTCAAAGAAATAGAAGAGAACACAGGTAAACAGCTAGAAGCCCCTAAAGAGGAAACACAAAAATCCCTTAAAGAAAATAGGAAAATAAAATCAAACAGGCAAAGGAAATGAACAAAACCATCCAAGATCTAAAAATGGAAGTAGAAACAATAAAGAAATCACAAAGGGAAACAACCCAGGTGTTAGAAAACCTGAGAAAGAGGTTAGGAGACATAGATGCAAGCATAACAAACAATACAAGAGATATGAGAGAGAATCTCAGGTGCAGAAGATACTATAGTGTAGTGGCTAGTTTTGTGTCAACTTGACACAGCAGGGGTTATCACAGAGAAAGGAGCTTCAGTTGGGGAAGTACCTCCATGAGATCTAGCTGTGGGGTATTTTCTCAATTAGTGATCAAGGCCCCTTGTGGGTTGGACCATCTCTGGGCTGGCAGTCTTGGGTTCTATAAGAGAGCAGGCTGAGCAAGCCAGGGGAAGCAAGCCAGTAAGGAATATCCCTCCATGGCTTCTGCATCAGCTCCTGCTTTCTGACCTGCTTGAGTTCCAGTCCTGACTTCCTTCAGTGATGAACAGCAATGTGGAAGTGTAAGCCGAATAAACCCTTTCTTCCCCAACTGCTTCTTGGTCATGATGTTTGTCCAGGAATAGAAACCCTGACTAAGACACATAGAAAACACTGACACAACAGTCAAAAAAAAATGCAGGAAGCAAAAAGCTCCTAACCCAAAACATCCAGGAAATCCAGGAAACAATAAGAAGACCAAACCTAAGGATAATAGGTATAGAAGAGAGTGAAGATTCCCAACTTAAAGAGCCAGTAAATATCTTCAACAAAATTATAGACACAAACTTCCCTAACCTAAAGAAAGAGATGCCCATGAACATACAAGAAACCTACAGAACTCCAAAAAGACTGGAAAAGAAAAGAATTTGCTCCTGTTACATAACAGTCAAAACACAAAATGCACAAAACAAAGAAGGAATATTAAAACCAGTAAGGAAAAAAAGGTCAAATAACATATAAAGGAAGACCTATCAAAATTACACCAGACTTCTCACCAGAGACTATGAAAGCTAGAAGATCCTGGGCAGATATTATACAGACCCTAAGAGAACACAAATGCCAGCCCAGGCTACTATACCCAGCAAGACTCTCAATTACCATAGATGGAGAAACCAAAGTATTCCATGACAAAACCAAACTTACACAATATCTTTCCACAAATGCAGCCCTACAAAGGATAATAGAAAACACCAACACAAGGAGGGAAAGTATATCCTAGAAAAAGCAAGAAAGTAATCTTTCAATAAACCCAAAATAAGATAGCCACACAAACTTAATTCCATCTCTAACAACAAAAATAAAGGAAGTAACAATCACTTTTCCTCAATACCTCTTAATATTAATGGACTCAATTCCCCAATAAAGACATAGACAAACAGACTGGATACATAAACAGGACCCAGCATTTTGCTGCATTTGTCTTTACACTTCAGTGGTAGAGACAGACACTATAGAGTAAAAGGTTAGAAAACAATTTTCCAAGCAAATGGTCCCAAGAAACAGGCAGGAGTAGCCATTCTAGTATCGAATAAAATCAATTTTCAACCAAATGTTATTAAAAAAGATAAGGAAGGACACTGGAAAAATATACCAAGAAGAACTCTCAATTCTGAACATCTATGTTCCAAATGCAAGGGTGCCCACATTCATAAAAGAAACTTTACTGAAGCTCAACACACACACTGCACCGCACACAGTAATAGTGGGGGAGTTCAGACTCTCAGCATGGACAGATCCTGGGAACAGAAACTAAACAGAGACACAGTGAAACTAACAGAAGTTATGAACTAAATGGGTCTAACAGATATTTTTTAGAACATTTCTTCCTAAAGCAAAAGAATATACCTTATTCTCAGCACCTCATGGTACCTTCTCCAAAACTGAACATATAATTGGTCACAAAACAGGACTCAACAGATACAAGATTGAAATAATCCCATGTACCCTATCTGATCTTCACGGACTAAGGCTGGTCTTAAATACCAACAAAAACAATGGAAAACACACATACACATGGAAGCTGAACAGTGCTCTATTCAATGATTACTTGGTCAAGGAAGAAATAAAGGAAGAAATTAGAGGCCTTTTAGAATTTAATTAAGATGAAGACACATCATACCAAAACTTATGGGACACAATAACAGCAGTGGTAAGAGGAAAACTCATAGCTCTGAGTGCCTCCAAAAAGAAACTGAAGAAAGCTTAAACTAGCAGCTTGACAGCACACCTGGAAGCTCTAGAACAAAAAGAAGCAAATAAAGCCAAAAGGAGTAGACATCAGGAAGTAAACTCAGGGCTGAAATCAACCAAATAGAAACAAAAGAACTATACAACATATCAACCAAACCAGGAGATGGTTCTTTGAGAAAATCAACAAGATAGATAAACCCTTAGCCAGACTAACCAGGGGACACAGAGACAGTATCCAAATTAATAAAAGATGAAATGAAAAGGGAGATATAACAACAAAATATATCTTAAAATAACTATTCTGTTTGTTGAATATTAACAGTTGAAAATATTAAAATCATGTTCTACGAGCATCATGGAAATATTATTGATAATTTTTCTCGCTGCTTGAAATTAGCATTTTCTTAATGTTTAACTTCAAAGAGTTTTTGCTATTTTGAAAATTTAAAAATACTGATAAAATAATTTCTCTCCCAGAAACTCTAATAATCTTTTTTAAGTAAACTCATTGCTAGACAATGTACACATATATAATGTGTTTTAAATACTCTCTCACTATGCCAGGTTGTATCATATAAGTGCTTTTGAATATACTTCTTAGTGATTTATTTTTAATATTTTATGCTCTTTTACTGTGCTTAATTCCCAAAGAATATTTTGTATGTTTTGAAATAATTTAGTATTCAACATTAGATACAGGATCCTCAGTTATGGATAGTACTAAATGTTCATTAATGATATTTTTAGGGTATGAAAGGATATGAATATAAAAGTTAATCAAATTTTTATATATTATTTGATTCTCAAAATACTCAATATTATTAATATGTTTAATGTATAAAATGCGTTTCTAATTCTCCCAGCACCTAAAAAACACCCCTCTCTGGTATCCTGAATTAATATCTTTTAAAAATTTATATTTCATCTCTGCTACCCCAGATCCAACTAGGGAAGTGGCCTCTAGGGCCACTTTTCTGGATTCTTACATGGTGGCAGGCCTTTAAGTTTCATCTTTTTCCTTCCCTGTCATGGTGGTCCTCTGTCTCTCCTCTCTCTCCAATCCCCTTGCCTGTGCAATATAAAAGTCACTCTTTCTTTCTGCCCAACCTTTGGCTGTATAGCAATTTTTTATTTTATTTTATTTTTTAATTCATTTTTTACACTCCATATTCCATTATCCACCCCCCCCATCCACCCTCCATCTGTTCCATGTCCCACACCTCCTCCCCACCACACCCTGTCTCCACTTGGATACACCCACCCCCATCCCACCTGATTTCTAAACTCCCCGAGTCCTCCAGTCTCTTGAGGGTTAGGTGCATCGTCTCTAAATGAACACAGACCCGGAAGTCATCTACTGTATGTGTGTTGGGGAGCCTCATATCAGGTGGTGTATGCTGTCTGTTTGGTGGTCCAGTGTTTGAAAGATCTTGGGGATCCAGATTAATCAAGACTGTTGATCCTCCTACAGGGTTGCCCTTCTCCTCAGCTTCTTTCAGCCATTCACAATTCAACAACAGGGGTCAGCTTCTTCTGTCCATTGGTTGGGTGCAAATATCTGCATCTGACTCGTTCAGTAGTTTGTTGGGTCTTTTGGAGGGCAGGCATGATATATCCTTTTTTGTGAGTGTTCCATAGTCTCAGTAATAGTGTCAGGCCTTGGGACCTCCCCTTGAGCTGGATCCCACTTTGGACCTGTTGCTGGACTTTCTTTTCCTTAGGCTTCTCTCCATTTCCATCCCTGTAATTCATGCATGTCCTTTCGGGTCTGAGTTACCTCACTCAGAATGATATTTTCCACTTCCAAACAACTCAGGATTTATGTAACTAAGAGAAAAAAATTGCATATTTTCATTCTCTTCCAGGATCTTTAGTCCAAAAGGAGCAGAATTCCCTGTGAGGTAGCAGCCCTTCCTTTCTACAGAAGCCAGCTCATTCAGTAATGGCATCTTAAATCAAGATGAAGTCACAGGGCTAGGGTTATCCCTCTACTTTCTGTTGTGGAAATTTATAATGTACTATAAATTTGGAATTTTAAATGGGTTTTAAAGTTTCTCCTGATGGTCTCCCACATGCTACTTTTAAGAGACTCAGCATGTTTTAGAGTTTGCTTCTTAAACTTATTTCCATGGCTCAAGGTCAAATGGTATTGTTTTGGATTTTGTGTCAAGGAAATGTCACTGGGCTTCCTTGTTTTTATAGGGAAAGGTGCCTTTCACTGAGGGCAAAGAACCTGACTTCTAATGGGTCTACTCAGAAGCATGTTCTCCAGGCGCTCACAACTGCTGGAGAAGATGTGAAGCCATGCCCTGGAGATTCCCCTGATGGCTCCAAGCCCCAGAGCCAGACTATTTCTAACAGAATTGTGTTAGCACAGGAGCAAAGAAAAAAGTCAAATGTGGCATTCCTTCCAACAGAGGCAAAACAGAGGCTCTGCCTTGCCTAGGGATTATGCAAGGGATTGAGCTGTCTGGAGGTCATTGATGGTAATCAGAGGAGAAAATTGAATGGAACCGGCTGCTTCCACTTAGGGAGGCTCCTGCAGGAGATTACTTACAAGCCACATAGTCCAGGTCTAGTTGAGCTCAGTTTTACAGAGTTGGAGTGAAGCTGTAAAATAAGCTAAATCCAACCATCCAACCTCGGAAAGTGAGAGCAGAGAGGGGAGGAAGAGGAGAGGGAGGAAAGGGGGCCACATTCCAAAACTCTTTGTCTCTATCCCCTTGGCTCTCATCTCTTCTGCAATTGGCCAAAATGGTAGCCACAGCTGCTGCTGTAGAATGGAAAGCCCTGACTTAGGCAGCCATTTTCTCTTGGATCACAATGTCCAGTGTCACATCCTATTAGTTGAGCAACACATGGAGAATAATAACCATAAGCCCAGAAATGTGCAGAGGAATTTTCTCCAGCTTTCTTAACGAGCTTTGCAAAGCTCTTCTGTCAAGGAGACTGCGGGAATGTGTAATTTCAAACACATTTTTAATAGTTTCTCTTGGCTCTTTCTGAAGAAGAGGGAGGCATGCTGATGTGGCTGAAGGAGAGGCAGCAACTTTACAAGGGTACATTAAACAAATCACACAGGTGCTGGTACTCCTAGATGGGGAAGCTGCCTGGGAAGCTGTGGCTCCTGGCAGAGAAGAGTCATGGATGGTATGTGTGGCTCTAGTCAATGGGCTGGGGCATGTGGTTGGTATAAGAAAGACAGGCAGCATCAGTACCTACTGGCTACCTCCTTCTCAGTGCCATCCTGTTTACAAAGAACCTTCCCTCCTTACAACCAGGAAAGATTTGGGAAGAAGAAAAGAGGAAGCAGGCGCCAGGCCACTGATGTTTTAGGTGTGGCTCTGAGTCCCAGGATGGCTGCTAAGCTTTCCAGGCCTTTGTGTCCCAGGGCAAAGAACTGGACCAGAGAGACACATGGTTAGAAATAGAAATAAAGATACTTTATTAAACATGAGAAAACCCTCCAGAGAATGGAGTGGGCTCCAAAAAGAAGGCTCTTGGCCATTTATAAGATTTTTAATATTGCAACAGCCTTTCCTTTGTGCGTGTGTGTGTGTGTGTGTGTGTGTGTTCTTGAGCATGTTCAGTTTGATGCTTGTAGCCCACATAAAGAAGGACTCCTAGTCTTCCACTGCCAAGCAGCTCTTTTCATTTACTTCCCCATCCCACCTCCTGGCCCCAGGCCCCATCCCCTGGCTCCAGGCCCCATCCCATGGCCCCAGGCCCCATCCCCTGGCCCCAGACCCTATCCTCTGGCCCCAGACCTCATCCAGAGTCCCTATTCTCCAGCATATAGTTAGGTATACACTGGTTAGAAGGCCTGACACTATGCTGTCTATAGCAACTGACATTTTAAACACAGTGAAGAGGACACAGAAGGTCTAGAAACCTGCAAGTAGGAGGTATATGACTTTTGGGTTGCTCTTATTCAAGAACCTCAGCAAACACTTGTCCCAAAAGACATGAAGAACTGACACGAGGAACTTACATAAAAGCTCACACTTCAAACAAAACATGATTTGGCCTCTGTATCATCCACCAATTATTTATAAGTCCTTGATCATGTTTTTTTAATTAAACTTTAGATTCACAGTAAGACAGTCCAATGGAATTTTTGAAATTAGAATAGTTTTGAGAGATCTTCCACTGTGTGTTAGCCAAAGCCATACCATTTTGCAAAGCTCTGCCATTTTGGTTAAAGAGCGACAATTTCTGAAGCTGAAGTAATTTGGTGTCCAGTGCTAAAGTAACTAGGTTTCCTATATTCTTGTTCCCTCCACCCCCAGAAGGGCCCCCATATTTATGGCTCACCTGACTGTTATGCCAAGTCCACAGGAAACCCAGAGGAGCCCAAGAATTGTGAAGACTGCTGCAACTTGCAAAAGAGTTTTATTGTTTCAAGTTCAAACTAGGATCACATGCCACACACTCACAGGGTGAATGCTGGCAAGAGATGCCTGAGTCCAGAAAGCACTGGATTTATGTACAGTATAAGTTAGGAATCCCCTGAATGTTCACAGAAAAGGGGAGTGGAGGGTGAAGCTGGAAGGGAGATTAATGGGTGTCTGCTCTGGGGTTATCAGAGACTAATTTTATGGACAGCTGTAACTGTCTGTGACCTCTGATTACCTTCTCTCCATGGTTTAAATGCAGGGCCCTAATCTCCTTAGAGTTTGTTATTTCTTCAAGGTCTCAAGGACAGGCACCTTGAGAGTTCGGCCATTTATCAGGAAGAACGTTCGTTGGTTTCAGAGACGCAGAGGCGGGAGGATGCCTCAAGCTAGCGTTTGACTCTTCTGGATGTCTGCATTAAGGGGCAGTTTATGGGTAGTGCCATTCTAACACTAGGCTGGATTCCCTTGGAACGGCCAGGGATGGGGAGGGAGCCCAGGGCTTGCTGTAGGAGGACACAGCACAGAAACCAGCTGTCTGCATATCATGATTGCCACATGCTAGAGGGAGGATGGGAGCTTCTGTGGGGGAAACGCAGAGGCAAACTGTCTGTACACAACACTGCAGTCTCTCTGGCGAGACTTTTAACAGGACAATTATTCGCAGAGAGTTAGTATCAGTAATTCGGGGTTTACTACACTGACTTTTCTTTTTTCTTCTCCTTCTCCTTCTCCTTCTCCTTCTCCTTCTCCTTCTCCTTCTCCTTCTCCTTCTCCTTCTCCTTCTCCTTCTCCTTCTCCTTCTCCTTCTCCTTCTCCTTCTCCTCCTTCTTTGATTTATTGATTATTATACATAAGTACACTGTAGCTGTCTTCAGACACACCAGAGGAGAGTGTCAGATTTCATTACAGGTGGTTGTGAGCCACCATGTGGTTGTGGGATTTGAACTCAGGACCTTTGGAAGAATTCTTAATTCACTACTCACCTTATTCTCTAGTGACCCCTAGCGACCAATCCCCAAAGACCCCACTCTGCCATCTCTATCCTGTTCTATCTCTATGCAAGGCTATAAGTGTCCCTGGTTTTTACACCAGCACCCTCTCTGCAGGCCTTTCCCAGAATAAAACCTGTGCTGTCATTGAGAAGTCCACTGCCTTGTCTGTCTTTCCTCCCGTCTGAGTTTACATTGGTTAATGTAATGATTAAGGTTTATTTCAATGAATCAAACAAAGCAATTTTGAATTTCAAATTAGTTAATGGCATCTTTATTGGTAAAAAATTAAATTTTTTCTCCAAACTCTGATCACAAAGATGTTAGTTCAGCATACCATGTATTTGTAAGGAGAGTAGAACAGACCTCTGAGGCAGGGGCTACAAAAGGCATGGCCTCCTCCATCTCCAAAAAAGGACTGAAGCCACACAGATGAGCCCAGGATTATTTCTACTACATCCTGTGGCCTGTTCAGTGTGCTTCCTGGAGGTCAGCTCTGCTACAAGGATCGACTTCCTCCGCAGCCCTCCATGCCAGCATTTCCAGTGCAAGTGAGCAGGTTACTTCTTCACTCTGAACCTTTAGCGTCCTTGCAGCCAGAGCGGAACCCTCAGGAAGGAAAACAATGTTAAATAGAGTCTGCCTTCCAGACAAGCTCATGCTGGCAAGTTGTTTGACACTGTGAGACGTGAGCTCTCTGTAGAGCTTTCTCCCCATCCCTGGGGCTTGTCTTCCCAGCTCCTTTGGGCCACATATTTCTTTCCTGACAATGCATCTGCTTGTTTTTGTTTTGTTTTTTAAACCTTTTCTTAAATTGGATATTTTCTTTATTTACATTTCAAATGTTATCCCCTTTCCCGGTTTCCCTCCCTCCCGGAAACACCCTATCACATCCTCCCCCTGCTTTTAAGAAGGTGTTCCTCCATCCACCCACCCACTCCCACCTCCCCACACTCGATTCTCCTACACTGGGGCATCTCTGCTTGTTTTAAAACTGAAATTATCATGCGCTTCTGCTCAGGCAGGACTGTGGAAAGCTGCGCTGAGGAAAACAGCGCCGGCCGCTGCCAAGCTGCTTGGGCTGGGCTGGACAACCGTGTTATAAATCTCTACTCTGCCTTCGTCAGCATCCCCAGAAGGTACAAAGTAGAATGTTTCACGAGGCCAGTCAGATGATGGAATCAGACCTACCAGGAATCAGCCCTGTGCTGGAGAGTTTGGGAACACACACCCTTTCCTTATTCCCTTCCTTGGGTTTTTCTCCAAATGACCAATTCAGGAACTTTTGACAACAGGGAAGGTCAGGATCTCCATGTTTACAACAAATCCCTTTGGGTCTTCAAGTGGAGAGTTATTTTATGACATGGCTGAACAAACATTTGTTCTATGAGTGATTCGTGGAACTCAACAGTCTAATGACCTGTCCTGGCTAAGACCTAGAGAGAAAAAAGGGGAATTTTTTAAAAAAAGTAACCCAAAGCCTAGGAAGAGAAAGAGATTAAAAACAAAACAATAAACAAACAAACAAAACCCCAAATTACATAAAGTGGTCCAAAATTTTGTGAGAGAGAAGGATGAGAAAAATTCTCATCCAAGATTGAGGAACAGAAAAGTGGTAAGAGAGGAATGAGCTGGAGTCAAAATGCTAAGAGGAACAGGGAAGTCACTTGGGATGCCAGTCCCCAGAGAAATCTTGGCAAGAGAGCTAAGGGAATCTCCTCATCTGCTGCCCAGTGTCTCAAACCCATTATTTCATTACTGTTGTCTGCAGAGCGGCACCTTCCCCCACCCAAATCCATGTTCAGACTGTTGTGGCCACCCAGGTTTTCTTGTATTCTGTGCATTTGTATGAAGCCTGTTTGGGCTCTGTGTGCTCTCAACGATACACTGTTGGATGTTTCTGCAGTGTCTCAGCAGCTGCTTTGATCTCACTGTGCCCTGAGGCAGCCTGTGGTTACACAGCTGACTCTTTCCTGTCTTCTGACCCTTTCCTCCTGTGATGGCTTCCTTGTCCCCTTGACAACATAAAACACAGCTCTCACCACAAAGTGAGAAAAGCAATTGTTTATTCTAGCATCAAATACAGGCTTCCATGGCCTTAGGCACAGATTCAGGGTGCTTCAAATACCATACTCTAGTGAGGTAACAATCCCATGATGTTTTTGTAGTAACACCAAATAAAAAGTCATAAATCCACACCCTTTTTGAATACATTAATGGGTGTATTGGGTAGATGGTTATAGCAAAGTGAAAAATCCTTTGCTGTAGATCTCAGGTGCTCTCTCTCTCTCATGGGTCTGTTAACACAGGACATTCTGAAAGCTTTCCTTTTTTCCCAAAAGGACAGCCCAAGGATGTTGGGTCAGGCACAGAGGTGGGCAAGGACAATCTAGCTCTGAACCAGCCACATTCCATCCTCTCCACAGTCACTGTGGCTCTAACTAGTCAGTCAGCCAGACTTTGTAGAAGGTTCATTTTACATACAGCTTCTTCTCAGAGAATTAAGTTCACACTCTTGATAGATCTGCTTGTCCTCAGTCATTTCTCCAGTTCTTCAGAAACTTCTCCATCCAGTGTGTACCCCGAATCTGCTCTGTGTGTGTCCTAGATGTTCCTAATCTGCAGACCTTTTCCAAATCATCCAAACCGGCTGGGGTACCTTCCATCCCATCTATTTCTGACTTAGCTTGGGAATACGAGACGTGAGACTACGATTCTTCCTGACTTGGGCTCATTATGTGAACTGTATAACACTCTCAGCATTGTTTGGAAGTTTGAATCTTTGGTCCATATTCTAGAGAACTGGCTATCTCTTGACTTCTCTCCCCGAAGCATAGTGTGTACTTTCAGTCGTTGAGAAAGGGTTGAGCTTCACACACCACTTTCATTCCAAGTCTTCCTCACTTTTCAATGTTCAACTGATCTCAAGACCCAGCCCACATCTCTCTATTCTTCTGTTGTAGTTTGCAAGCAACTCCTCTACCATAAGCTCCTGTAGTTTGTCCTCACCTGGTAGTGATAATTTGGAACATTTCAAAGTTTGGAGCTTAGCTTGAGGAAATGGGTCACTGGAGGGTAGCTTATAAGGTTTCCTAGCCTATACTCGTTTCCTGGCTGCTCTGGGCTGCCTGGGATAGAGGGACTTGATGTGAGCTGCTGTCTCTCTCTCATGCCACAGCAAACTATAAAACTGCTTCAGTTGTTCCAAAGATAAGTAGCTCCTCTGGTTGATTCTGCCAGGGATCTTGTCATAGTGGGTGTACATTCTATGTAGATATGGTTAGCTGTCTTGACACATGCGTTGCTGAATAGCACATATCATGTCTACTGTTTTTCTCCACCCGCCTGGAGACCAAGTCAAAGATGGAGCTGCTGCTGGTGTCTATAGTAAACGACCCCAGCACCACAGGTAGTGCTTTTCTAAATAGAAAAGAAGTCTCTCCATGATTGACTGACCCTGGAACTTCTTTTGTCTTAGTTCCAAGAACCAAAGATTTCTTTTATTAACCATCAAAGAGTTTATCTGAACTCACTTCCTCATGTTCTGAAGTCTATTCTCAGAGACAAACCCTTCATTTTTAAAGACTGCTTTTCACTTTTTTTTTTTTTTTTTTTTTGCCTTGAGATCAAACCCAAGGTCTTATGAGTGCCAGGCAAATACTTCATACCTGCTACCCCGAGCCTGCTCCACATTTAACAGTGTGTCTCTGAGGTCTGCACCCATGATCGTCTCTTCCAACCCTATATAGTTCAAAACTAGCAAATATGAGCACATCCCCAGCAGGCTAGGGTTAGCTGGTCTTGAAAATGGCCTCAAAAATGTCAGGTAGAGAGAGAAGGAAACCAAGGAGGGATGGAGAGAGGTTAGTCAATGGTACCAAGATGCAGTTAACTAGGCAAAAAGTTCTGGTGTGTGCTTCAGCAGAAGTGATGTGGAAAGCATGCACGTTTCAAAATAGCTTCAAACATCTTTTCCATAAAGACATTGTAAATATTTGGGTAAATATGTTTACTCTGATTCAGTCATTACTTGTGTATTGAAACATCATGTTCACATTTTTTCAAATAGAAAGGGAGGGAAAGGACAGGGCTTCAAGGAAAGTTTGTGCCTTCAAAGCTATTTATTTATTTATTTATCTATCTATTTATTTATTTATTTATTTATTTATTTATTTATTTATTTATTTTTAAAGTATGTTAATCTAATTTAGGTCAGTTATAAAAGCCACCTCTCTCTGTCTCTCTCTTCCTCCCTCCCTTCCTCCCTCCTTCTGTGGGTATGGCGTGTGTGTGCTTGTGTGTGGAGATTAGAAGATTATTATTCCTCAGGTTCCTCTCTGCTCTGACTCTGGTGTTTGTTTGTTAGAGTTTTGAGACAGGGTCTCTTATTGTCCCGGAGCTCGTTGAACAGGCTATGATGGCTATCTAAATTCAAAGCTACCTCTCCCTCCCCAGGGTTGGAATTATAAGCATGAACTAAAGAGATCAGCTCAGAGCCCTTGGAAAATTCCACAAGGCACCTCTCCCCTCTTGGGAGAGACAGGTCAGAGAGCACATAGGCTGGAAGGAAGAGGCTAATGAAGTCCCTACTACCTCATTCCCTAAAGACCAGTCTGTTTAAAGGTTGCACTGTTCTGCCAATCATATTGTGCCTAGTTGCTGATGCATGGATCCACTCCTGGAAACTGTATAAAAACTCGCCAAACGGGCCTCCTTCCAGGGTCACTGCCTCTCCTTTGGGTGCAGGATGATGACCCCAGCATGATAGAACAATAAATTCCTCTTGCTTTTGCATTGATCCCCAGTGTGGGAAGTGTGCAGGCCGCATGGGCCAAGATGGCACCCTGGCTCTATGCCAAACCCCGTGACCTTCGCTAGTTTGTCCCAGTCTCAGTCATGTGCAATAGAAGTAGCACATGTAACTCACCACATATATGGAGTAATGCCTTGTGATACCATTCTATCAGCCTATCAAAGTTGTGCCTTGGGTGTGCGTGTCTATGATTGGACTCCTTAGTATGGTGAGAGGTGACATGAGTGTACTGAAGGGGATAAATTGTAGGCAGTCCCAGAATAAAGTGGAAGCTGAGGAAACTACGTAAAAGGTGTGAAAACTGCGTGAGACCTGCTTTGGTGTCTGTGTCGTTCTTTCCATTGTCTCTGCTCGTTGGAGACGTGGGTTATGACACCCCAGCTCTGTGTTGTTCACTTGGTGGGGGTGAGGTGTTCCCAGTATGCTAAGGCTCTTCAGAGACTTAACGTTTGGTGCATGGGCCAGGAAGTCTAGCCCCTGAGAGGACACTGGAGAGCCTGGTGAGCAGTGAATCAGAGATCTTGAGCAAGTAACACAGTTCTTATCTGTCTTGCTGCTTGTCAAAGTCTGAGTCTGTAAGTCTGTTTGAACTTTCATTTGCTTGCAAGCATCTGGGGGCTTGGAGAGCCTATGGTGTCTGGTGCAGTCAAGTGCAGTGAGCAGATGTGCCTTAATGTTGAGACTGCAGGGAATCTGGGGGACAATCCAGAGACTCTGGAGGAAGCTGGGAGGGCTCCACTCCTTCTGGAAACAGCAAGACAGTATCAGCAGGAGCTGAGTCTTGCTATAACCCCTTGTGGAAGGGGTGAACAGCAAGACACAGTATGGGGGAAACCAACTGAGTCTTGCTATAACCTGGTTTCTATGCCTACCTGTGGAATGTGTTGATTGTCATTTTCTGTGTCTGTGTCATCTGTGGCAGGAGTGAACAGTCTATGTGTTGTCTTTCTCCATGTTTGTTGGTATTTCGTTCTATGTTCTTGACCTTGAACTGACGACAATTTTTGGACATTGGACAGACTGAATCTACCCCATTAAACATTCTAGTTAATCATTGGAGGAGAAAACTTTTCAGTAGTAGTAAAGAAGAGAACGTTAGTTACTCTCTGCTTTTCTGAACGGCCCACCTTCAGAGTAGGGTAGCCACCCATAGGGGTCTTTGACTTGCAGGTGACCAAAGCAGTAGAGGAGAGAGTCTTTAGGCCAGGATTCCTCAGGCACCCAGACCAAGTGCCATATATAGTTATTTGGAAGAATCTAGTGGAGGACCCCTTCCTCATGGATAAAAGCCTTTCTGTCTCAAGATCCACATGAAAGGTTCTGGCCATTAGGAAGAAAAGGAAACACTGGAGGAGGGATCTGGACCTGAGAAGAAGTCAATCATTCAAGACCCTTCAACAGTGGACCTGTTGTTTCAAGACCTCCTCCTTGATATACCTCTACCCTTGCCCCCATGGTCCCACCAGTGCTAGCATCAGCTTGGGATCCTCAGCCTATATGGAGTGGGGACATTGTGCCCTATTTTACCAGAAGGAAGGAGACCCACCTCCTCCAACTTCCCGGTCCTGTCATGAAGACCATGTGCCATGTGCTTCAGCCAAGAAGGCACAAATCTGCCAGAGAAAAGTAAGTTATTTGGGCTACCTGCTGAAAGATGGCTTGCCCTGGTTGTCCAACGCTCGAAAGAACACCACCCTGTACATTCCTCCTCTGCAGAGCCCCAAGCAGGTTCAGGAATTCTTGGGCACAGCTGGGTTCTGTCGGCTGTGTTTCCCAGGGTTTGCTGAATTGGCTGTTCCCCCTCTACCCCTTGACTAAAAATGGGCCGACCTTCCACTGGGAGGAAGAAGAGTAACAGGCTTTTGACATGATTAAGTAGGCTTTGCTTGAGGCCAGTGCTCTAGGACTGCCTAATGACAGTAGACCTTTCCACCTTTATGCGGCTGAGAACGGAGGAGATAGCCAAGGGGTTGCTCACTCAGCAGCTAGGCTTCTGGAAACACCCAGTTGCCTATTTGTCAAAGGAATTAGACCATGTCACTGCTGGGTGGCCTGCTTGCCTACAGATAGTGGTGTTGGTGGCGATTCTAGTTAAAGATGCTGACAAATTGACTCTGGGGCAGAACCTGACTGTGACAGCTCCCTACACCTGGAGAGCATTGTTCTCCAACCCCTGTATCAATGGCTGACCAATGCCCACATGACTCATTATCACACTCTGTTGCTAAATTCAGATTGGGTGACTTTTATGTCACCAGTGACCCTCAACCTGGCCACTCTGTTACCAGACCCTGACCTCTACCCACCAGCTCATGATTGCCAGCACATTCTAGCTGAGGAACAGGACCTGTTGGATTGGCCACTCCCTGATGTCAAGGCAACCTGGTTCACTGATGGCAGCAGTTACCTGGTGGAGGGGCAATGCAAGGTGGGGCCACCATTGTGGCCATTGTGGGGGGCACCAGGTGGTCTGGACAGAACCACACCCTCCAGCAACATCAGCCCAAAAGGCAGAGCAGCTGATAGCTCTGAGCAAAGCCTTGGACCTGGGGTCAGGCAAAAAGATAAACATTACATGGATAACAGGCATGCCTTTGCCACCGCTCACATCCACGGGACTATATACCAAAAGAGGACTGCTCACATCAGAAGGAAAAAAATAAACAAGCAGGAAATCTTGGATCTCTTGGATGCCCTGATGAATCTGGCAACTGTGAGTACTATTTATTGCCCAGGACATCAGAAGGGAAGAGACTCAGTGGCCCGGGCAACAGCCAGACAGATCAAGTGGCTCAAGAAGTGGCTATGCAGGAGCCTATCCTGGTTATGGGCCTGCAAGAAACACCTGCTGCGAAATGGGACTGGACTAAGGGATGGACTCACTTAGAATATACTGAAGAACAGAGTACACTCTACCAACTACTACCTAGAGAAGGAAGGACAGTGGTACACATAAAAAGGAAAAACTATACTCCCCAGAAAACAAGCAAAAGACTTATAGGCTAATGTACAGATGAATTCATTTAGGGGATAAAAAGCTTGTGCAAGCAGTTAAGAGACCTAAAGTATATATAATAGATCGCAAGTCAGGGCTGGTTTGAGTCTTAGTTTAACTCCTCCCCTTGGTTAACCACTCTCACTTCCACCCTGTTAGGACCCCTAATTGTTCTCCTGCTAATGTAGACTTTTGGCCCCTGCATTTTGAACTGCTTGATTGCTTTTGATAAGGAACGCATAGGTACAGTACAGCTAATGATCTTAAAGCAAAAATACAAAGATTTAGATACAGAAGACCGGGAGTATGAGCTATCAAAATACCAGCAATAGCTTCAGGATTGAAACATGCACAAGTAAGGGGGGGGGGAGCAATGACGAGGTCAGCTCAGAGTCGTTGGAAAATTCCACCAGGCACCCCTCCCCTCCCTAGAAGAGACAGGTCAGAGAGCATGTAGGCTGGAAGGAAGAGGCTAGTCAAGCCCCTACTACCTGATTCCCTAAAGACCAGTCCGCTTAAAGGGTACACTCTTCCACCAATCATATTGTGCCTAGTTGCTGATGCTCCATTCTGCCCCTGGAAACTGTATAAAAACTCGCAAAATGGGCTTCCTTCCAGGGTCACTGCCTCTTCTTTGGGTGCAGGATGATAACTCCAGCATGCTAGAACAATAAATTCTCTTGCTTTTGCATCGATCCATGGTTCTGCATTATTGACTTGGGGGTTCCCCAGTAAGCTAAGGCTCGCAGAGTCTTACAGATCCAGCACATTGCCTTTTGTACATGGATTGTGGAGATCCAGCCCAGGTCCTTGTGCTTGTGTGGCAAGCTTTTCTGGGACTGAGCCTCCTTCCCAACACACGTCTTCCTTCCTTCTTCAGTCCTTCTCCTTCTCAGCAGTGGGCCAAAGTTTACTCAGCAGAGTCACTAAGTACCTACTAAGCCACATAGAATTCAAAGGCCATCAGCACAGTCAGAATCCTTGTCCTTGATGCAAATTCTAGCTGGAAAGACAGGAAGTATACAACAGGACTTCTGGTCAAGTCACTGGAAAGAATGCTCAGGTTCTTCCTGCACTCAGCCAGGGCCATGGGTGCAGAAGATGGCACAGAAAGGATGCCTCCTCTAGGTCACATGCTGTTGGGAACAGGAATGAGGTCCCACAAGCTCTTCTGGATGCCTCCTCTAGGTCTCATGCTGTTGGGAACAGGAATGAGGTCCCACAAGCTCTTCTGGGTGCCTCCTCTAGGTCACATGCTGTTGGGAACAGGAATGAGGTCCCACAAGCTCTTCTGGGTGCCTCCTCTAGGTCACATGCTGTTGGGAACAGGAATGAGGTCCCACAAGCTCTTCTGAATGTTCCCGAGGTTGAAGGTTTGTCTGTGACAGGGATGTGTATCTGTTTCAGACTCGAGCTCCACTCACACTGTGGCTGTTAGCCATGGTTTACCCATGGTGTTTACATAACTGTAGGGTCATTTGTGCCCTATGGGGAAGATGTTTGTAACACTTCCATCCTATTGCCAAAGTTGCAATAGAGTTCCCCTTCCTCTTCAAAATATTGGCTATGCCCAGAAAGGCAGAAACTGCCGGTTATAATTAGAATTTTGACTTCCCTTCCAAGGGCACTGGAAATGTGTTTTTGGCGGCCATCTCAGAGCTACATTTATGCAGCTGGTAGATCAATGCAGAGCACTGTACTTTCCCAGCTTCTGAAGGGTAAAGGTGGCCTGGCCAAGGAAGCCCAGGGCCCTCAGAACTCTGGTAGCCGGGGGAAGGAAGGGTAAAGTTACTTGACAAAAAGAATTTGTTCAGGCTTGTCCTTCCCTTGATGTCTCTTCCACTCCTGCCCAGGCTGACCTACTGGAAAGCCTTGTCTCTATTCTCTCCCCCCACCTCCTCTTTTTCTCTTTCTTTTGAGATAGGCTCTCACTGTATAGTCTAGGGTGGACTAAAAGTTCTAATGGGTTGGGAGACATTAGTTTCCTAAGATACTAGGGCTAAGTATGTGGTTTTCAATAATTATGATGGTTACTGTTACTCGTTGGTTGAGACTGAGTCTCTTTTTGTAGCCCAGGCTTGCCCAGAACTCACAGACTCCCTACCTCTGCCTCTCAGTATTGGGATTACAGGTGTGAGCCACTACCCAGTAAACAGACAAGGAAGGCATCTTACTGTCTGTGACTGGATGACCAGTCTGTCATCTTGTCAGGAGCTGGTTGTTTCCTCCTTGTGACCAGTCTAGCACCCGTGCCCTCCAGAAGCACCTCAGTTGACAGAGAGAGACTCACACAGACTTTTAATCGGGAGCTCCAAGGGAAACATCTGTAGACATGGAAGCCTTCCCATTTGCATTCTCCCTAAACATTTGACAAGAATTAAAGTTTCCCCTAGGGGCACCAATTTTACATATTAAAACCAAACTTTTTTCCTTCTTATACGCTCTCTCTCTGTCCCAGTCTCAGATTCAAAGGAATGCCTTCCTCTGAAGTGAAGCCATGTGTGCTCCTTAGCGTGGTAAACACAGCCTGTGCTACTCCCCCTACCCCCATTTAAATTAGGGAGTTGTGGTTGGCCCTGTATTTACTGTTCTGAATGTGTTTCAGACCTGTCACAAGTCATATCCTACCATGGCACCAAGGCTGGCCAAGGCAAAACCTGTTTTTTCTGGAAAAATAATAAAATATGGTGCTTTTAAAATGACTCCTGCTTCACAATTCAAGCATTGTGTAAGGAAATGATTAGCCATTAGGTCTTCAAGGTGACAGAGAGGAGGCAAGGCCGAGGACAGGAAGGAGGAGGGAGGAACTTAGGTCAGAATTTGCTGTGTCTTAAGCCCACTGTCACTCACTGAGAGGGGTCATCATGCCTTCAACTTCTTCCCCAGAGTCTGACAGCATGCAAAACCCCAAGATATGGCAGAACTTAAACATCAACAAAACAGCAGTCTTCACGGTCCACCCTCCTGTCAGTTCTGGGGCCCCTTAAGCAGTTCAGAGCACTCAAACAGGCACACAAGGGCCAGCATTAGCAGACTGAACATACATCTGTAATAAAACCAAGCTGCCACTGGATGTCAGCAGTTAGTGTCACTTTAAAACCATGGGGATGGGCTGAGCAACAGCCCAGACACCTCCAGGGAAGTAAGCTTCTGGGTTGGGGATGAGGGGTTACAAAGTTGGAAATGAGGGGCCTGGAGCTGGGGAGAGGAGCATCGGGGTGCACAGAACAGAGCCACAGGACTATGAATATTCGTGCCCGGCAAGGTGGGTCTCAAACTATGTACTAATGTGTGCACACAGGATGCATTGTAATGTGTTTGTAGCCATCTCCAAAGGGATGGTGAGCCCAAATAAACACACATTTGAAATGTCCACTGCAAACGCATGCGCAGTTAACGAAAATGAAAGCGTCTCTCAAAATTAAACTGGCAGCTTGGCAGTAAACAAGCTAGCTCATTGGTGCGTCCTCAGCATCTTGGTGCATTGGCAGAATTCTGAAGGTTTGCAGACACGTTTCCTCTATGCAGCTTTCCAGGTTTGAGCTGGGAAGGGTAGACAGACAGACTGACAGTGAGGTTTTCTGCATACAATGTCCTGTGAGACCTCGGTTATCCAGTCTGAGAAGAGGATCTACCTGCTTTATTTTTAACTTATTATAATACACATGCAGAGAAATTCTCAAACTGAACATGCCTGTGGATCCAGTGTCCAGGTCATAAGAAAACAATTTACATTCTAGAGGTGTCGCTCATGATCCTTGTCCTGCAGCTTACTGTATTGTAAGGTATGTTTTACTGCTTAACCAATGGAAATGAAGGGTATTTTCTCATTTCAGAACTCTAGGACAAAGTGAACCCAGTTCCTTAATGCTGGGCTGTGACAGGCAACCAGTGCTCTGCCTAGGCAGAGTTCCTATGCTGTGCCTGTATCTCAAACCTCCAAGTTTATTATCACCCAGGCTCTTCCAAACCTCTCTCATGTTCTCCCTCTCTATGTCCTGCTAGCATTCAGGACTCATGAATTTACTTGTGTGTGCTGCGAGTCAGCAGATGCCAGGATCTCAGTCCTCAAAGTATTTAGGGTAAACCTGACAAATGACACAGTAGAGATGGTACAGCTTCAAAGGGAAGCACTAAGCGAGTCTGAAGGGTCAATGACAGCTTCCTACAGCAAGCTGAGTGCAAGCAGAGGAAGCAGGGCTGCCCAGGGTGTGGAGCAAATAGAAAAGAATGCAGTTGTTCAAGGCAGCCAGGACCAAGCCTGCAACATGTGTCTTGGGGACCAATGATATTCCAAATGGTCATTGATGAGGGTGTGAGGCTGGGTGGATGTGCTGAGATTGGGTTGAGAAGTACCTGTCTGCTCATTGCCTGGGTGACCTGTGCTCCACATAGCTTGGATAGTCTCTGTTCACATCTGGGCCCTAACCATTCTTTATTTTCAATCATGATCATTGTGGACAATGCACACCATCCTATTTAATCTATACCAACAATCCAATAAACTTAATCCCAATGGTTTCCCAATGGCCAAGGAAAGCTTTGAAAAGGGAAGACACAATCACATTTGCATTTTAGAAAGGTCACTTTGACCACAGTAGAAGATCTGTTTTGAAAATAGCAACACCAGAAGCCTAGAGAATCAGAACGATTATTTATCAGTGCCAGGTAAAGGTGATGGTCCTAAAGGAAGATGCGGACTATGATTGTTAGGTTCTATAAGCACAAGGAACTCTAAGGGGAAGCCAAAGGATTGGATGATGTTGGCTTTGTCTCTTTACCATTTTGCACTGACTCCTAAGGTTTGAACATGTGACTTTGATGATGGCCTGGCTGGTTCCAATAGAAAGAACTTAGAAAGAGCTGAGAGAAGATGATGAGAGCAGAACCTAATGGTGTCACTCTCTGGTTCACGGAGCTCCACTGTGCCAGGCAAGGTCCCAGTCAACTGCCCAGGCTGAAGGTCAGAGCTAGGCAGTTAATTCTGGCCTGGATAGTAGGAGTATCTTGGTAGCAGGCAGGTTCTCTGCCAAGGCATTGGATTTTGACTGGGAGTAGGGTTTACATCCTGTAGGGTTGAGGAATGTAACAGGCTTGTGAATTACATTTTCAAAAATGTTTTATCAACACCTCCAAAGCAGAAAAATGCCAGTCAAGCACACATGTGCCTCCCATGTGTGTTGCAACTATAGAGAGAAACCAAATAACTCAGTGCTGAACTTGTCAGATCATAATCAGAAACGCACTAATGGCTACAGCATGGATCCCACCAGGCTCTCCTCCAACCACCAGAAGCAGCTCCAGCCCTGAGCACCACCCTCAGCAGCCTCTCTATGGGGCTCTTAGGACAAATAGGAAAGCTTGCCTCTCACTGCGAGGTTTTCTAAGTTTCAGGCCGTTTGCTCATTAGGCCATCCTTAGAAACTGTACAGGGGAACGCTGTTAGAGAAAGCACCCCCAGAATCTACCACACCAGCTTCAACTCCAAGACTAAGGAAATAGCAGGAGGAAGAGCTTGAAAGTATTCTAAGCCCAAGAGGAAGAAAGAATTAAGAAGTTTGGAACATACACAAAGAAAGATATCTTTGATTTTTTAAAATGACCTTTCCTGCTTGGTCTTCCTTTTACATATCTCTGTTCTTCTCTGCACTGGTGTAGTCTGTGGGAATGTAGAAAAAAAAAGATAGTGACATCATTGAAAAAGAAACAGTAAGTTCTTGAATGCAGAGAAAGGGTGATCTTTATACAGACAGAAAGAACTGTGCTGCGGAATGCATGATGTTTGTATTTAGTTTTTAAATGAAATATGGTAAGCCCCATATACTATTCAGAAATCCAAATTTGTAAAGCAAAAATTTTAGGGTCATTGTAGTTAGTGGGAAGAGGCCGTGGCCGTGGGTTGGGATAATAGTGTATTATTATTGCAAAACGGGAAAAATCCTTCAGTTTGTAAAATGAAGTCACTCTAAGTTTTCTTTAAATAACATCATGCTGGTGCATTTAATTACACACACACAGACAGACAGACAGACAGACAGACACACACACACACACACACACACACACACACACTCAACTTTAAACAGTTTTAGGAGTAAAGTCCATGTTAAATGGCAGAAATGTTTCAACATTTTAAAATGAAAATAGATTGGATGACTATTCAAATGGTTTTTGTTCTTTGAATAAACTTTTAGTAGGCAAAAAGGTCAGTAATTTCACACTGATGGCAGGGTCAGTGTTGGGGACAAAGACAGAGGAACAAATAGAGAGGCATGGAAAGACTCTTGATTAAAAAACTTTGGGTGCTGAAGAGAGCTAGAGGGGAGATGGGGGCTGCATATGATTTCACATTTCAGTATATACACGAGTGAAGTTGAATAAAAATTAAAAACTTTAACAAATTACTGTAACTTATTTATATCTAAAACTGTAAATCATATTATAGAAGTTGGGCGTTGGAGGAGAAGCGGTAAAAGACCATTCAATGTCTTGTTTTACATGGCAGAGGGACATCAAGGAGTATAGTGAATCAGGACAACTTTTACTTTCTTTAATGAGGGACATTTTTGCAGAGCTGGGGATCAGTATCATAGTGTCTTGTAGGTTACACAACTAACTAAGCTATAGCGTCACACTGTGTCTTTCAGACCAGGTTTTTTTTTTTTTTTTGGTTTTTCGAGACAGGGTTTCTCTGCATAGCCCTGGCTGTCCTGGACTCACTTTGTACACCAGGCTGGCCTCAAACTCAGAAATCCACCTGCCTCTGCCTCCCGAGTGCTGGGATTAAAGGCGTGCGCCACTACACCTGGCAGACCAGGTATTTTTATGTAGCCCAGGCTGGCCTCTTAGATGCAGGGATTATAGGTGTGTGCCACCATGTCAGGTTATGGGCATTATTACAATTATGATTAATGTGTGTTTGTGTAATGTGGGCACATATTCATGTGGGTATGGATGTATGTGCACATGTGTGTGTGTGTGTACATGTGGAAGCCAGAGTCAGTCTTTAGTGTCATTTTCCAGATACTGTCCACCATTTTTTGGATACAGGGTCTCTTCTTGGTCTGAACAAACTGAGTAAATGAGGCTGGCTGGTCAGTGAGTCTCTGGAACCTTCTTGTTTCTGTCTCCATAACGCTGAGACTACAAGTGTGTGCACAATTTATGGATTTTTAAAAATGTGTGCTCTGGGTAGGGTAATTAAACTCAAGTCCTCAGGGTTGTGTGGCAAACACTTTACGAATTCTCAAATATTATTGAAAGGAAGCCTACTATAGAACAAAAATTAAGTGTAAGTCATGTTAGCAAGAACAAAACTGTATTGGTTCTTTTTAATATATAGAGGTAAATGAGGGACATATTGAAATCTAGTCACAGGTGCTGATAATCATAAAGTCTAAAACCGCATGTATCTTTTCTGGCAGATTTGGGGCATGCAGAGGTGGGTGGAGTTGGACAGTGGGAGAGACATAAAATGAAGTCTGTGCAAAATTTGGGCATTGTTTTTTAAAAAGAGGATTGTGCACACATCTGGCCTGTGGTCACAAAGGACTTAAGAAGCAAAAACTCCTCATGAAAGCTTAAGACACAAACACTTGACAGGAGTGTGGAGAGGGTTCCCACTGAGTGTGGTCAGCAGAATTAATGGGTTTGCTGTGTTGGTGATGCCAGAGAGCTAGTAACAGCGAGTGTATTGAGAGGCAGTGTGGAGGTTTCCTTTTGCTGTCTATTGCTATGCTAAGTGGGGACCTCTAAGACCCGGAGTCTACAAGTAGACCCAAGTGACCCTGCCCCCAAGTTATTTCTGATTGGTAAATAAAGATGGCAACAGCCAATAGTTGGGCAGAAGAGACACAGGTGGGGGTTAGGTTTCCTGGGCTTGGGGTCAGAGGAGAACCAGGAGAAGAAGGTAAAGGAGGAAAGAGAGGGTGCCATGGGTTAGGTGAGCCATGAAAGCATGGCCTCGAGAACTGGCCAGTTGGATTTAAGAGCAGCTTGGATGAAACATAGCAACTAATAAGCAATAATTCAGGGTTATCAATAAGAATGTAGATTCTAATAGCACAGAGGGTAAATATCTGCCCTACTCTAGTGCTGATTAAGGTTTATTATAAATATAAAGGTTATGTTTGTCTTTTATCCAGAATTAAGTGGTTAAGTGGGTAGAAAGTCTGGTACAGGATTAAATAATTTCTACAACAAACAGTTATACTATCATAGCTAGAAGGTAGATCTATTCAAATGAAAAAATGAAACATATCCACAAAGTATTGAATAAGTTTTTTTTTTAAAGTTAGATTAAAAAGGGAGTGTAGGGAATCTCCGAATGTAATGGGCTTATTGTGTAAGGCTGAGGCCCTGAGTTTAGTCCCAGAGCTTAAATAAAAGCCAAGGGTGTCTGTGAATGTTTGTAATCCTAGAGATGAGAAGGCAGAGGCGGGAAGGGTAGTGAGAACTTGCTGGTCTAGCTGAATCAGGGACCTACCTGCAGGTTCATAGAAAGATGCTTCCAAACAAACAAACAAACAAACAAACAAACAAACAAACAAAGTGTCTAGCACACAGGCATACCTTCACACAAACACCTCACACATGCACACAGAGAAACATTTATACACATGTAAATGCACCCTCCAAAGGCACACTCCAACATGTATGCATATATGCATGTGCATCTTTGCACAGACCTACACATGAAAGCTGTCAGCTGCCCCACACTAAGTATGAGAGAGATCCACACTCTCTGAGACAGAGAGACCCACACTCTCTGAGACAGAGAGATCACACTCTCTGAGACAGAGAGACCCACACTCTCTGAGACAGAGAGACCCACACTCTCTGAGGCAGAGAGACCCACACTCTCTGAGACAGAGAGACCCACACTCTCTGAG
>LR753309.1:1983487-2001587 GCA_902729485.2 Mus minutoides
GAGTGGTTGAACCAGCTTGCATTCCCACCAACAATGGAGGAGTGTTCCCCTTTCTCCACATCCACGCCAGCAACTGTTGTCACCTGACTTTTTGATCTTAGCCATTCTTAATGGTCTATCAAGTTACCTCCTTTTTGTTCTCATCTGTAGAGTTCTTGAAGTCTTGGAATGATTTCTCCTTTCAAGAGACTACAGAAACCCTTCTTAGCAACCTGCCTAAAGACGTGGGGATGCTTCTCTGGTTTCCCAAATCCAAATTCACAGTGGAAGCATTTGACAGTGGGTCCTTATTTCTGTGTGTGCATTTTTCTGGCCTCCAAGCTACTTGTCTAGTGGCACAGAGGAAGGCAGAGAGAAAAGAAATCCTATTGCCAGACTATTATCACAATATTCCTAACACTCACATAATAAAATGGGTGGCCTCAGGCAGGTGGATTAGTGGAACTCAGAAAGCAAAGAGGTTTTGCGGATGAGTGAGGTTTTGCGGATGAGTGAGGTTCTGCGGATGAGTGAGGTTCTGCGGATGAGTGAGGTTCTGCGGATGAGTGAGGTTCTGCGGATGAGTGAGGTTCTGCGGATGAGTGAGGTTCTGCGGATGAGTGAGGTTTTGCGGATGAATGTGGTAGCTGGAACTTGTGGAAGACTGCTGTGGTTGCTTCGGTTCTCCTGGGGAATAATCAAGGCCGTTCACTGTGAGGGAAGAGGAGGCAGGGAAGATGTACGGAGTACTTTTCTAGAACAGTGGAGAAGTCGGCAGACTGAAGAAAATACAGTGCAGTCATCTGAGAGCAGCGCGCCCCCTGGGGCCCTGGCCTCAGGAGTGAAAGCTAAGTCTGAGTGCCAGGGTACTTTCACAAAGCAGACCCCTGAGGGCTACCCCTGCTCAGTCAGTCCCCAGTAGATGTCTTATACCTTTGGGCTAGCTATTTATTTACTTACTTATTTTGAAAAAAACAAAAACAAAAAACAAACATTTCTTTGCATACAAAGCTCAAGTTGGCCTCCAACTCATGATTCTCCCACCGCATCCTCCTGAATATAGTGCCTGTGTCACTATTCTTACCTGCTCTTCCCTCCTGTCCCCCTCTCACTCCCTTCTTCCCTCCCTTTCTTTCTTCCCCTCCTCCTTTCTTCTTTCACTTTCCCTCTCTTCTCTTTCCCTTTCTCCTTCCCTTCTTCTTTGCACTGCATGCCCTGTGGTTAAGTTACAAACCCAGGACAAAAGACTAAGGTGCCTATTCAACATATCAAAGAAGACCTAGCTGCCAGGTTCTCCTAGCATTCTTCAATCCCTACCTCTTACTGGTGAGTATGGTTGACATACCCTACCCCCCTACCCTAAACTTCTCCAGCCCAGGAAGTAGCTGGCTGTCTTTCCCCCAGAGGCTCTTCCCTAAATAATTCAGACATTTTGGTTACCCACCCTTTTCTTTTGTAGCTTTACCCTCCTAACTGCCACACCTGGTTCCCCTGTCTCCCACTCTCTTCCCCCAACCCCTGCCCCACATGTTCAGTGTCACAGCCACTGGGGACTCTCCCAGATGTCCCTGCGTCTGCTGCTCTGCTCTGCTCTGCTCTCCCACATTATTGATAATAAACTTTCTCCTCCACCACACCTAGGAGCAGTCATGTCCTTTCCTTTCTATTTCTTTTTTCATTTACTCTCCCCCCTCCCCCTTTTCTCCTCCTTCCATTCTGTCTCAGGGTTTCTACTGCTGTGAGGAGACACTATGACCAAGGCAACTCTTATAGGAAAACATTTAATTGGAGCTCCCTCACAGTTTCAGAGGTTTAGTCCATTATCGTCATGGTGGGACATGCTGGCAGACAGACAGACACAGTACTAGAAAATAAGCTGAGAGCTTTACATCTAGATCACAGGGAGAAGACTGTGTTACCGTGGGCATAGCTTGAGCATATGAGACCTTAAAGCCTGCCCCCACAATGACACGTCCTCCAACAATGCCACACCTCCTAATAATGCCACTTCCTATGGGCCTGTGGGGACAATTTTATTCAAACCACTATACTTTTCTTCTTCCCATCCCCTCTTCCTCCTCCTCCTCCTCCACCTTCTTTGCCCTCTCCCCTATCTTCTTGCCTCTCCTGTCACCTCCTTCTGTTCCTCCTGAGAACATCACACTATGTATTGATGTGCTTGATAGCGTTCCATTATTTCCTTGGGCTCTCTCTCTCTCTCTCTCTCTCTTTCTCTCTCTCTCTCTCTGTGTGTGTATTGTGTTACATTCACCATCTCTGTTGACTTGTGAGTTCATTGATTATCTCACCTGTTCGATCTGCCTCTAACTTGTAGAATGTTTTATTCCAGCCATTGCAATCCCCAGTTCCAGGATTCCTTTGTATGGGATTAAGCTTTCTGCCTTTTTGCTCTATCATGTCCCAGACACTGTCCACACTTTACTTTGCTCTTTAAACACAGATGGTATTGGATGCTTGCATAGTGACTCCACCATCTCCTAGTCCTTATGGACAGTTATGTTCAATGTTTTCCCCTCCAAGGAACCATTCTCTCCTGATACTAGATATGCCTAGTAATTTGTTGTTTATTGCTAGACATTTGGGTCTAATAGAATGGTAACTCTGCTTCAGAGTGTGCTGTGTTTCTAGCTGTTCTGTTTTGCTTATTTAGTTTTTAATTATTAGTATACATCTGTGCTGGCAATCAGCCTGAGGGGTAAATTTGGTGTCTCTGTGCGTCTTTCTAATCTTCTGGGCCTCTTTGTGTGCTTTATTGTATCCTTGTCCTTAAATACAAACCCCTAAAGGAAAGAAACTGGGAAATGAAAGGAAGAAGCAGATTTCTTCCCATTCCCTGGGGCCATTGCTCTGGCAGAAGGCGATGGTATCAGGCTGTTGGCCTGTGTGGCTGCACCTATGCACCTATGCACCTAGGCACAGCAGCCGCTCATGTAGCCTCAGATCCAAACATTCAAGCATTAGAATTCTCTTGTTTACGGTACCCCAGAAATGTTAGCCAAGCTGAGGGGCATGGGGCTGGAGGCTGAGGCCCAGAGATGGAGAGTGAAGCTACAGTGATGCTGACTGCTGGGGTAGCCTGAACAAACAAGATTTGCTGGACAAATCTCTCTGGGAAGGTAATAGTAGAAACCAAAATTCCAAAGACTTTTACCAGGGAGATTCCACGGGTCATCTGAAGAGATGACTCTTGGTATTGCTCTCTGCTCCTGGCTGCTGAAGTTTCCTCAGTACTGATTTCATAGAGCCAGTGCCAGTAACTGTGTTGTTAATAACATAATGGTTGTGAATAAATATCTGTGTACTAATTGAGCAAAGCACATTCATGCCACAGGATTCTGTTGGTAGTTCCATTTGTCTTAATTACAAAGTAAAGCCATGAGAAACTGTCAGAACCTCACCAATTTGTCAGTAATGGGACAGATTCTTTGCTGACTTGGATAAAAGCCTTTGGGTTCTGCCTTCAGTCTGTCTGCTCTTCATAAGGAAACACTGTAAGACAAGCACATCTTTAATTTTAACGTTTAAGAATCTTCTCATTCTTAGCATTTTTCTGATTCTCTTAAAAGTAGACCATATCAAAAAAAACTATTTCTGTCTTAAAGAACCACACAGTAAATATTTTGGCTTTGCAGGCCATACGGTCCCTGTTTGCAGCTACTTAGCATTGCTGTTATAGCAGAAATTAGCAGGAGAAAATATGTCAGAATGGCCTTGCTCCAATAAGGCTTCATTTGAGGGTTGGCAAGATGGCTCAGTAGGTAATTGCCATTGCCTCATAGCCTGGTGACCTAAGTTTGATCCTCAGAACCATGTAAAGGTGGAAGGAGAGAACTGAGTGTGTAAAGTTGTCCTTTAGCCTCTAAATGTGAGTGGTGGCATGTGTTCCCAGATACATACCACGTGTGTACACATGTATATGCCACCACCACTGCACATCATACCACACTGAGACAGACACATACTAATAATAACAAAGTATTTGGGGATGCTGAAAATTTGAATGTAATATAATTGTTTTCATGTCAAGTGATATCATTTTATTTTTCTCCCAATCCTTAAACAACAAGCCACACAATCTAGGTTCTTGAGTTTCACAGAAATAAGGCATAGGCTTCCTTCCAGTATAGTTTGCTAGTCTGTAATACAAACAAATTTAAAAGCAACTGTAATAGACAAACCATGTTTTGACTGGTGGTGCTTTTCAGTGTTGCTGGTTTGATTCCTTCTACCTGCTGCCGACAGGTTCTCCACTGGCTGTGCAGTAGGCCCTCGCTGTCACAGGACTGTGCTTGACCCTGCCACTGCACAGGTACGGTGACTGAAAGAATCGTAAAGTCAACTGGGAGAAAACAACCAGGAAGCTATGAGCATGAATAAAGGATCTTCTCACCTGAGAACTCGGCAAGGTCAGATATAGAAAACACAATTTAGAGATACTTATGATAAATTTAGTGTACTACCTCTTTTCTGTCACCAGGTAGGCTAAGAACATGATGAACTTTCTATACCTGTTTGTAGGATGAAGGAAGTACTCAGGAGACAGAAGCTCTGGTGGAGAAGATACAGCCACACATGGTTACTGAGTTGACCTGAGTGACGCCCCAGAGGACTACACAGGGACAAGCATCTTGTTGCTCATATTAGGCCAGGTATTTCTCTGAACCTTCAGAAAACTGCACTGACTCACTTCTTGTGACAACATGATGAGACACATGCTGTAAATCCTCCTCCTCCTCCACCTCCTCCTCTTCATCTACCTCCTCCTCCTCCTCTTCATCCTCCTTCTCTCCTCCTCCTCTTCATCCTCCTCCTCTTCATCCTCCTCCTCTTCTTTTTCTTCTCTTCTTCCTCCTCTTTTGAGGCAAGATCTATATCCCTGGCTGGTCTGGAACTTATTATGTAAACTCAGAGATCTGTCTGCCTTTGCCTCCCAAGCACTGTCTTTAGAGATTTGCACCACCACCTTTTACTTGATCCTAGAAGACAACTGCTCAGAGATAGAGCACTTGGAGAAAGGGAGAAGCCACAAGGTTGTCTTTGCTTCAGAACACTCTTCCAGCAAGAGCCACACTTCTTCTGTGGCTCCAGTTCCCCAATGAAAGCCTCTCCCTCTGGATTATCAACACCCCGTGCTGCTCTGGTGGGGTCCCAGCTTCTTCAGGTGACCCAGCTCCTGGGTTATCAACACCCCGTGCTGCTCTGGTGGGGTCCCAGCTTCTTCAGGTGACCCAGCTCCTGGGTAATCAACACCCTGTGCTGCTCTGGTGGGGTCCCAGCTTCTTCAGGTGACCCAGCTCCTGGGCTCTGCTAAGAATGCCCCTTTCACCTCCCCACACTTCACTCCCCAAACACTGAACCACCTCTTTGCACCTTTTTGTTCTCTATTTAAAACGTCCCCATTCAAAATGTCTTCTGTCTGTTTTTTTTCCTGATTTAACTTTGACATTTTGAGGACCTAGGATGAAATTCCCTAACGGGGGGGGGGGGGGGGGGGGAGGAGGAGGAGGAGGAAGAGGAGGACCATCTGTGGGCAGAAACTCCTGAGAAAATCTAGCACTGTTGAATATGATAGGAGAGAACTTTCAAAAACAGGAGTGAAGTAATGAAAGCATGCAATGACTTGCAAGGTGGGATAAGAGATTTGAACTGATGATTTGAACACGCAAAACAGTTGAGAAAACTTCCCAGGGAGGGCAGGGTGATTGCTGCAAATATGAGGACTAGAGTTCAGATCCCCAGAAACCATGTAATAAATCTGGGTGAGTATGGCAGCCATCTGTAACCTCAGCACTGAGGAGTCAGAGCCAGGGGTCCCTCTGGAAGGCTAGCTACCTAGACAAGCTGAATGGGAGAGCTCTTGAGTGACTCCAAATTCCATGAGTGAGGAGAGTTGAGGAATATATTAGGTGTCATGTCAGGCTTCTATATGTGCACACACATAAGTGCATCTACACACATGCATACACACATACATATAAGTAAGCACACATACATACCAGTGGTTCTCAATCTATGGGTCACAACCCTCTTGAGGGGAATCAAATGACTCCTTCATAAGGGTCACCTAAGACCATCTGCATATCATCCATGATATTCATTACATTATTATTCATAACAGTAACAAAATTACAGTTATGAAGTAGTAATGAAAATAATTTTATGATTGGGGGATTGCTACAACGTGAGGAACTGTATTAAAAGGTCACAGCATTAGGAAGATTGAGAACCACTGCCATATATTAATACATAAATATTTCCATAGTAGAGAGAAGTTGAAAAATATTCTGAGAGAACATCATTCTGGAGATCAACTTTGTAAACTTAGTATATGAGTCCTACATTTTAGAAAGTAAAAGTTGAGGAAATTATTACAGAGCCAAAGTTGCATTGGTTGAGGAAATAGTTGAAGGAAATATTTTTCTTTTAAAAACATTTTTAAAAATACTTTTTATTATCTTTGGAGAATTTTATACAATATATTTTGATCATATGCACCCACCTTAACTCCTTTCAGATCTATCTCATGTTAGCATGCTTGAATTCCTGTACTCTGTTCTTCTTTTTTTTTTATTAGACCGTAAACTTCAATTTGTTTTGTCCATATACTTCTGGGTTTATGCACTGGAGCATGGTTGACCTACAAGGATCCACACCATTAAAACAACTGACTCTCCCTCCAAGAATTCACCAACTGTCCATAGCTTCTCAGTCAGAGGTGGGGACTTCACAACTTTCTTTCCCATTCCATGCTAGAATATTGCTTGGCTTGATTATGTACATACTGTGCAAGTAACCACAGTGCTATGAGCCTGTGAGTGCAGTGGCCTTGTTACATACAGAAGACATTCACTGTGAGTCTGTGAGTGCAGTGGCCCTGTTATAAACAGAAGACACTCTTCTGTGGTCCTGAGCTGTGGGGAGGAGGGTGATGTAGATATCTCATTTCTAGCAGAGTACTCCAGTCACCTACATTCTGCCCTTTGACCAGTTGTGATTTTCTGTGTTAACATCATCACTTCTCTGATGAGGTGAGAGCTGAGAGTTGCAGTAGTCTATAAGTAGAGAGATTTGGAGGCTATTGCATATTATGTTCACTTAGAAAATTAATAGTAGTAGAACCACTCCTGGACCTGGTGATCTTCCCAAACATGGGTTCTTGGCCAGCTTTGCAGTATCAAAGATACGCTTCCTCCTACATAGTGGTTCTTCTCTCTCTCTCTCTCTCTCTCTCTCTCTCTTATTAGATATTTTATTCATTTATATTTCAAATGCTATCCCGAAAGCCCCTATTCCCTCCCTAAGCACTGTTCCCCAACCCACCCACTCCCACTACCTGGCCCTGGCATTCTGCTGTACCGGGGCATATAATCTTCACAAGACCAAGGGGCCTCTCTTCCCAATAATGGCTGACTAGGCCATCTTCTGCAGCTGGAGAAATGAGTTCTGGCGGTACTGGTTAGTTCATATTTTTGTTCCTCCTACAGGGTTGCAGACACCCTCAGCTCCTTGGATACTTTCTCTAGCTCCTCCATTGGGGGCCCTGTGTTCCATCCAATAGATGACTATGAGCATCCATTCTGTATTTGCCAAACACTGGCATAGCCTCACGCAAGATAGCTATATCAGGGTACTGTCAGCAAAATTGTGCTGGCATATACAATAGTACATGGGTTTGGTGGTTATTTATGGGATGGATCCCCCAGTGGGGCAGTCTCTGGATGGTGCTTCCTTCCATCTCAGCTCCAAAATTTGTCTCTATAACTCACTCCATGGGTATTTTGCTCCCCAGTCTAAGGAGGAATGAAGAATCCACACTTTGGTCTTCCTTCTTCTTGAGTTTCATGTGTTTTGCAAATTGTATCTTGGGTATTCTAAGTTTCTTGGCTAATATCCGCTTATCAGTGAGTACATATCATGTGGGTTTTTTTGTGATTGGGTTACCTCACTCAGGATGATATCCTCCAGATGCATCCATTTGCCTAAGAATTTCATGAATTCTTTGTTTTTATTGCTGAGTAGTAGTCCATTGTGTAAATGTACCAAATTTTCTGTGTCAATTCCTCTGTTGAGGGACATCTGGCTTCTTTCCAGCTTCTGGCTATTATAAATAAGGCTGCTATAAACATAGTGGAGCATGTGTCCTTATTATAAGTTGGAAAATCTTCTGGGTATATGCCCAGGAGAGGAATTGCTGGATCTTCTGGTAGTATTATGTCCAATTTTCTGAGGAACTGCCAGACTGATTTCCAGAGTGGTTGTACAAACTTGCAATCTCACCAACAATGGAGTAGTGATCCTCTTTCTCCACATCCCCACCAGCATCTGCTATCACCTGAATTTTTGACCTTAGCCATTCTGACTGGTGTGAAGTGGAATCTCAGGGTTGTTTTGATTTGCATTTCCCTGATGATTAAGAATGTTGAACATTTTTTCAGGTGCTTCTCAGCCATTTGGTATTCCTCAGTGAGAATTCTTTGTTTAGCTCTGTACCCCTTTTTAATAGTTATTTTATTTTCTTGAGTCCATCATCTTGAGCTATTTATATATATTGGATATTAGTTCCTTATCTGATTTAGGATTGGTAAAGATCCTCTCCCAATCTGTTGGTTGCCTTTTTGCCTTATTGACAGTGTCCTTTGCCTTACAGAAGTCTTGTAACTTTATGAGGTCCCATTAGTTGATCTTACAACACAAGCCATTGCTGTTCTGTTCAGGAATTTTCCCCTTTTCCCATATCTTAGAGGGTTTCCCCCACTTTCTCCTCTATAAGTTTCTGTGTCTCTGGTTTTATGTGGAGTTCCTTGATCCATTTAGACTTGAGCTTTGTACAGGGGATAAGAATGGGTCAATTCACATTCTTCTAAATGATAACCAACAGTTGTGCCAGCACCATTTGTTGAAAATGCTGTCCTTTTTTCCACTGGATGGTTTTAGCTTCCTTGTCAAAGATCAAGTGACCATAGGTGTGTGGGTTCATTTCTGGATCTTCAATTCTATTCCATCGATCCACCTGTTTGTCCCTGTACCAGTACCATGGAGTTTTTTTTTTGTTGTTGTTGTTGTTGTTGTTTTTAATCACAATTGCTCTGTAGTACAGCTATTTTAGGTCAGGCATGGTGATTCCCCCAGAGGTTCTTTTATCATTGAGAAGAGCTTTTGCTACCCTAGGTTTTTGTTATTCCAGATTAATTTGCAAATTGTCCTTTCTAATTTGTTGAAGAATTGAGTTGGAATTTTGATGGGAATTGCATTGAATCTGTAGATTGTTTTTGGCAAGGTAGCCATTTTGACTATATTAATCCTGCCAATCCATGAGCAAGGGAGATCTTTCCATCTTCTGAGATCTTCTTCAATTTCTTTCTTCAGAGACTTGAAGTTCTTATCATACAGATCTTTCACTTCCTTAGTTAGAGTCACATCAAGGTATTTGATATTATTTGTGACTGTTGTGAAGGGTGTTGTTTCCCTAATTTCTTTCTTAACCTGTTTATCCTTTGTGTAGAGAAAGGCCACTGATTTGTTTGAGTTAATTTTATATCCAGCTACTTCACTGAAGTTGTTTATCAGGTTTAGAAGTTCTCTGGTAGAATTTTTAGGATCACTTATATATACTATCATATCATCTGCAAATAGTGATATTTTGACTTCTTCCTTTCCAATTTGTATCCCCTTGATGTCCTTTCGTTGTTGAATTGCTCTGGCTAGGACTTCAAGTACTATATTGAATAGGTAGGGAGAAAGCGAGCAGCCCTGAATGTAGTGGGATTGCTTCCAGCTTCTCTCTGTTTACTTTGATGTTGGCTACTGGTTTGCTGTATATTGCTTTTATTATGTTTAGGTATGGGCATTGAATTCCTGATATTTCCAAGACTTTTATCACAAAGGGGTGTTGGATATTGTCAAATGTTTTCTCAGCATCTAACGAGATGATCATGTGGTTTTTGTCTTTGAGTTTGTTTATATAGTGGATTACATTGACGAATTTCTGTATATTAAACCATCCCTGCATCCCTGGGATGAAGCCTACTTGGTCATGATGGATGATCATTTTGATGTGTTCTTGGATTCGGTTAGCAAGAATTTTATTGAGTATTTTTGCATCGATATTCATAAGGGAAATTGGTCTGAAGTTCTTTTTCTTTGTTGGATCTTTATATGGTTTAGGTATCAGAGTAATTGTGGCTTCATAGAACGATTTGGGAAGAGTTCCTTCTGTTTCTATTTTGTGGAATAGTTCGATAAGAGTTGGAATTAGGTCTTCTTTGAAGGTCTGATAGAATTCTGCACTAAACCCATCTGGTTATGGGCTTTTTTTTTTTTGTTTGTTTGGAGACTATTAGTAACTGCTTCTATTTCTTTAGGGGATATGAGACTGTTTAGATCATTAATCTGATCCTGATTTAATTTTGCTACCTAGTATCTGTCTAGAAATTTGTCCATTTCATCCAGGTTTTCCAGTTGTGTTGAGTATAGCCTTTTGTAGTAGGATCTGATGATGTTTTGGATTTCTCAGGTTCTGTTGTTATGTCTCCCTTTTCCTTTCTGATTTTGTTAATTAGGATACTGTCCCTGTGCTCTCTAGTTAGTCTGGCTAAGGGTTTATCTATCTTGTTGGTTTTCTCAAAGAGCCAGTTCCTAGTTTGGTTGATTCTTTGAATAGTTCTTTTGTTTCCACTTGGTTGATTTCATCCCTGAATTTGATTATTTCCTGCTGTCTACTCCTCTTGGATGAATTTGCTTCCTTTTATTTTAGAGCTTTTAGGTGTGCTGTCAAGCTGCTAGTGTATGCTCTCTCTAGTTTCTTTTTGGAGGCACTCAGGGCTATGAGTTTTCCTCTTAGGACTGGTTTCATTGTGTCCCATAAGTTTGGGTATGTTGTGGCTTTATTTTCATTAAAATCTAACAAGTCTTTATTTTCTTTCTTTATTTCTTCCTTGCCCAAGGTATGTATAATTGAGTAGAGTGTTGTTCATCTTCTACATGCATGTGGGTTTTCTATTATTTATGTTGCTATTGAAGATCAGCCTTAGTGTGTGGTGATCTGGTAGGATGCATGGGATTATTTCAATATTTTTTATCTGTTGAGGCCCGTTTTGTGACCAATTATATGGTCAATTCTGGAGAAGGTGCCACGAGGTGCTGAGAAAAAAGTATATTCTTTTGTTTTAGGATAAAATGTTCTGTAGATATCTGTTAAAACCACTTGCTTCATAACTTCTATTAGTTTCAATGTGTCTCTGTTTATATTCTGTTTCCAGAATCTGTCCATTGATGAGAGTGGGGTGTTGAAGTCTCCCACTATTATTGTGTGCGGTGTAATGTGTGCTTTATTATAGTTTCCTTAATGAATGTGGATGTCCTTGCATTTGGAGCATAGATATTCAGAATAGTGAGTTCATCTTGGAAGATTTTACCTTTGATGAGTATGAAGTTCCTTTCCTTGTCTTATTTGATAACTTTGGTTTGGAAGTCAATTTTATTCGATATTAGAATGGCTACTCCAGCTTGTTTCTTCAGACCTTTTGCTTGGAAAATTGTTTTCCAGCCTTTCACTCTGAGGTAGTGTCTGTCTTTTTATCTGAGGTGGGTTTCCTGTAAGCTGCAAAAAGTTGGGTCCTGTTTATGTCGCCAGTCTGTTAGTCTATGTCTTTTTATTGAGGAATTGAGTCCATTGATATTAAGAGATATTAAGGAAAAGTAATTGTTGCTTCCTGTTATTTTTGTTGTTAGAGTTGGGATTCTCTTCTTGCGGCTATCTTCTTTTAGGTTTGTTGAAAGATTACTTTCTTGCTTTTTCTAGCGTGTAATTTTTGTCCTTGTGTTGGAGTTTTCCCTTCATTATCCTTTCAAGGGCTGGATTTGTGGAAAGATATTTTGTGAATTTGGTTTTGTCATGGAATTATTTGGTTTCTCCATCTATGGTAATTGAGAGTTTTGCTGGGTATAGCAGCCTGGGCTGGCTTTGTGTTTTCTTCGGGTCTGCATAACATCTGTCCAGGATCTTCTGGCTTTCATAGTCTCTGGTGAGAAGTCTGGTGTAATTCTAATAGGCCTGCCTTTATATCTTACCTGACCTTTCCCCCTTTTGCTTTTAATATTTTACCTTTATTTAGTGTATTAGTTGTTCTGATTATTATGTGTCAGGAGGAATTTCTTTTCTGGTCCAATCTATTTGAAGTTCTGTAGGCTTCTTGCATGTTCATGGGCATCACTTTCTTTAGGTTTGGGAAGTTTTCTTCTATAATTTGTTGAAGATATTTACTGGCCTTTTAAGTTGAAAATTTTCATTCTCATCTATACCTATTATCTTTAGGTTTGGTCTTCTCATTTTGTTCTGGATTTCCTGGATGTTTTGGGTTAGGATCTTTTTCCATTTTCTTTGATTGTTGTGTTCATGTTCCCTATGGAGTCTTTTGCACCTGAGATTCTACCTTCCATCTCTTTTATTCTGTTGCCGATGCTCACATCTATAGTTCCTGATTTCTTTCCTAGGGTTTCTATCTCCAGAGTTGTCTCCCTTTGGGTTTTCTTCATTGTTTCTCCTTCCATTTTTAGATCCTGGATGGTTTTGTTCAATGGTTGTGTTTTAGTGTAATTCTTTAAGGGATTTTTTGTGTTTCCCCTTTAAGGACTTCTACTTGTTTAATAGTGTTTTCCTGTGATTCTTTAAGGACTTCTACCTGTTTAGCAGTGTTCTCCTTTATTTTTTAAGTGAGTTATTAATGCCCTTCTTAAAATCCTCTACCAGCATCATGAGATATGATTTTAAATCCAAGTCTTGCTTTTAGGGTGTGGTGGGCATACTGGGTTCTGAGATGCCGAGTAGTCTTGGTTTCTGTTAGTAAGATTCTTTTGTTTGCCTTTCACGCTCTGGTAATCTCTGGTGTCAGATGTTCTAGCTGTCTCTCGCTTGAGCTAGTTCCTCCTGTGGTTGTTTAGCCTCTGTCAGCACTCCTGAGAGTCCAACTCTCTCCTGAGTTCCAGTGGTCAGAGCACTCTCTACAGGCAAGATCTCCTTTTGCAGGGAAGGTGCACAGAAATCTGGAGCTCAGATCCACCTCCTGAGTCCTGGGGTCAGAGCTCTCCCTTTTGAGGCTGACTCTCCTCTGGCAGGGAAGGTGTCCAGAGGTCTGGGTCTCAGCTCCACCTCCTGGCTGATGATGAAGGCCAGAAGAGACCCTGTCCAAGAAGTTCTGTTGCTTCTTCCACCAAGTGCTCTCCTGCATAGACTTTGCTCAGTGATCCCAAGATCTGGGTGTGCTAGTGCCTGCCTTTGTCCTTTGTCCCTGAACCTGCTAGCACAAGACCCTCCAAGTTCCTTGGAACAGATGTTGTGTTCCACCCAACAGCGATCCCAGGATCCTGAGTGTGCTAGGGTGCCTGCAGCATGGAGTATCCTCTGGGGACCTTGGGACCCTTGAGTTCACACCCAAGATGGCAGAGGGCTGGCGCCGGCTGGAACAAACCCCAGCCACTGGTCGGGCAGGTGTCATTTTCCCCTGTTCCTGCTAGCACAAGACCCTCTCGTTTTTTGGGACAGATGTTGCGTTCCACTCCCCAATGATCTCAAGGTCCTGGGTGTGCTAGTGTACCTGCAGTGTAGAGAATCCTCTGGGGACTTTGGGACCCTCCATCGAGTTCTCACCCAAGATGCTACAGGGCTGGTGATGGCGGGAACAAACTCCAGTCACTGGTCACCGGTTTTCCTTTGTCCCTGTTCCTGTTGGTACAAGACACTCCGGGACTTTTTTGGAATAGATGTGTTCTACTCACCAGTGATCCCAAGATCCTGGGTGAGATAGGGCCAGCCAAGTTTAGGCCCAAGATGACGCATGGGTGGTGCCAACCAGAACGAACCCCAGCCACTGGTTGGGCAGGTGTCCTTTGTCCCTGTTCCTGCTAGCAGAAGACCCTTTGGGATTTTTGGAACAGATCTTGTGTTCCACTCATCAGTGATCTCAAGATCCTGCGTGTGCTAGGGTGCCTGCAGCGTGGAGAGTCCCCTGGGGACCTTGGGGCTCTCTGCTGGATTTGCCTATAGTGGTTCTTAAATTCAATTAGAAAGTGGTTGGTTACCCCCATAACATGTAGTGGTTTTTTGAAGTTTCCTCTTATAAAGTGGGTCTTAAATCCAATTAAACAGTGGTTGGTTACCCTCATAACATTTGTGCCACCATTTCACTCATGAGCATATTTTGCCATGTGATCATCATCACAATTTACAGTGTAAATCTGTGTAAGACTGTTGAGTATTGTATCCTCCCTTCCAGAAGCTTGAGTAACACTTCTGGCACTATGACAGATAGGTAGCAGGGAAAAATCTTTGGGTGGAGGAAGAGATAACTAATTTCTAGAGTATTTGAAAAAGGCATATAGAAACATGTAAGCCTTGTGTGTGTGTGTGTGTGTGTGTGTGTGTGTGTGTGTGTGTTCATATGAAAGAGGTTAGTTGGAGTTACCCTACATAGAGGATGATGCTCCCAGAACCTACAGTTTGTCAAATAAAAATCCCAGTACTAGGTATAGGATACTCCCTTTGAGTGACTGCTCAGACATATCCCAGAGACCCCCATAATCTTTGAGCTATTGTCATTGCTCTTGATAGCCCACCAGAACTTGATGATAAGATCCTATTGCTGAAGACACCACACGCATGGGTCACAGGACAGGGAGGAAACAAGTCAGTACTCACTAGAAGCAGTTAAACTTTTAGTAACATCTAAATGTATTTATATCAAGAACGTTGACAACCATATGTGATGTTTATCTGAAAACTGTTAAACAACATTTCACAAGTCTAGTTGCCAGAGAACTTATTCAGTAAGTCTGGGACAGAGGCAAAGAATCTGTATTTGAGAAATAATCTCAGGTCATTTTGACATAGCTGGTTAGGGTTAGGTTTGAATGCTACTAGTTTTAACATCAGAGTTACAGGACTGCACCATCTTGTGGCACTATACCCTACTTGCAGCTAGTGTGTTTGGGGGTTGGGGAAAGATGCTAGTTACTAGTTGAAAGTTACTAGCACCAGATTTCTTTCTTACTGAGTTCATTCTATTGAGCAAAATTAATAACTGATTCCATGTGTTTGGGTAAGGATGAATGGGGTCAGTAAGTGAATTGAAAAAAAAACAGGCAAAAAAAAAAAAAAATCCCTACTTCCCAAGTGAGAGTTGCCCAGAACCTTCTAAAATTAGCATGAGAAGAGTATTCTCCAGTCCAGAGCAACCTCAACTTTGTGTTTCCCAGAATTTCTCCTGCTGGCCTCAGAGATTCACCATAAAGTTGAGCTTGATTTACAAAAAGTTTCTTTATTTGACTATGTGAGAAAAAATTATTTATAAATCTGGAGATATGTGCAGAAAATTGAAGCCACATGCAAGGTAGTTTGTGACCCAAAGGTTAAATACAGTTCAATGTGCACTCTGGTATCCAGTTTATCTTTGAGTTGAGATGTTCCACGTCTCATAGGTACCATTAAGGAGTTATCCCATAGTGGGCTCCTCCATATCAGGCCTTGTGATGTCCAGAAGAAGAAAAGTACAACCCTCTCTCATTTTCTACCATAAAAGTGAATCTTAATTTTGTTAAGATTGAGAAATATCTGCCTCTGGGATTAGGAGAACACATCTCTTCATGTATCTGTGTGTCCATTTCCAGAGAAAATTTGATTATGAGAGCTATGTCCAATTTGATGATTTCATTCACTTGTGGGTCAGACTTGAGTAGACTTTTAGATATTATGGGACCATGGAAAGTAGTGTCCAGTTGGAGGAAGTGGGTCATAGGGTGTAACTTTAAAAAGAGTAATGAAACCTTGGTTTCTTTCTATTTTTTTCTGTTTCCTTGCCACCATGAAGTGGCTATCTTCTACCATGTTCCTACTGCTATGATCTTCTGTTTCACCTCAAGTCAGATCCAGGGAGCCATCCAAACATGAGCTGAAACCTCTGAAACTGTGAACCCAATAAAAACAGTGTTTGTGTGTTGGAGTATTGGGGGTGTTGGTGTGGGTGTGCCACAGCACAAGAATGGGGGTCAGAAGACAACTTGAGGGAGCTGGTTGTCTCACTCCACCATGTGTTTCCAGGGACCAAATTCAGGTCATTGGGCTTGGCAGTTGGTTCCAACTTATATGGTTGGTCCTTTTCTTCTTTTGAAATTCTTACTCTTGCATATTTGTTAAAATGTATATATGTACATATCGTAAAGGCTATATTTCAAGCATCTTTTGTGTACTTTATCCCCACCCCCATCCCATGTATAACCTCTCCCTTCTTAGTTACACCCTCCCACTTTCCCTTCTCTCTTCATAGCACCCATGTCCCACTCTCCCGATCTCTAGAGCTCCGTTTCCCTGCCCTTTCCTGCATTATCCTTTCTATCTCTTCTGGTTTCTTTGGTTACTTCAGGTTATATTGGTTACTGTGGTTACTTGGTTAAGGTTTCTATGGTGATGAAACACCATGACCATCAGCAGCTGGATGAGGAAAGGGTTTGTTTTGCTTACACTTCCATATAGGGGTTCATCTTCAAAGGAAGTCAGGGCAGGAATCTGGAGGAAGGAGCTGATGCAGAGATCATGGAGGGGTCTGTTTACTGCCTTACTCCTCATGGCTTGTTCAGCTTACTTTCTTATATAACCCAGGAGCACCAGTCAGGTATGGTACCACCCACAATGGGCTGGGTCCTCCCTCATCAATCATTAGTTAAATGTTTTACGGAGACATTTTCTCAGTTAAGGATCTGTCCTATCAGATGACTCCAGCTTGTGCCAAGTTGACATAAAACTAGTCAGTACAATACTAAAATCTAAAGATTCAGAAGTAGGAACCACAGATAAGAGAGAACACGTGCCCTTTGTTTGTCAGGGTTGCTTCACTCGGCAAATTATTTTCCTGAAAATTTCATTATCTCATTTATCTTTACAGTTGAATAGCATTCTCTTGTGCATCTGCACATTTTTCTTATTCATTAAAAAGCTGATGCTTCCCTTTCCTGTGTGTTGTGAATAGACCAGCAGTGAAGATGAGAAAGCATGTATCTCTCTGTATTAGGATATTGAGTCCTTTGGGCATATGCCAAAGACTGATATAGCTGGGAAATGTTAGATTATCTTTTTAATATTTGGAGGAATCTCCACAATAATTCACATAGAGGCTTCATCATTTTGCCAATGAAGATTTGTCATTTCCCAGCATCGTTGCCAGCACTTGCTGTCACATATTTTCTCAATCTTAGTATTTTGACTGGGATAAGGTGAAGTTGAGCAGTTGTGTTAATTTGAATTTCTCTAACTAAAGAATAATGAGAGCTTTTTGGGACACTTCTTAGCCATTTTTATTTCTTCTTCTGAGCATCCTACTAAGATCAGTAGTCCCTGTTTTAAAAAATTGTAGGTTTTGAGTTCTTCGTTTATTTTTTTTTCAACATTTATTAGATAATTTCTTCATTTACATTTCAAGTGTTATCCAGAAAGTTCCCTATACCCTCCCCCCTCCCGGCCCTGCTCCCCTACCCATCCGCTCCCACATCCTGGCCCTGGCGTTCCCCTGTACTGGGGCATATAAAGTTTGCATGACCAAAAGGCCTCTCTTCCCACTGATGGCCAACTAGGCCATCCTCTTCTATACATGCAGCTAGAGACATGAGCTCAGGGGTACTAGTTAGTTCATGTTCTTCTTCCACCTATAGGGTTGAAGACCCCTTCAGCTACTTGGGTACTTTCTCTAGCTCCTTCCTTGGGAAGCCTGTGTTCCATCTAATACCTGACTGTGAGCTTCCACCTCCATGTTTGCCAGGCATTGGTATAGTCTCCCACGAGACAGCTATATCCGGGCCCTTTCAGTACGATCTTGCTGGCATATGCTATAGTGTCTATGATTGGTGGCTGATTGTGGAATGGATCCCTGGCAGCCGCAGTCATTGGGTCCAACCTTTGGATTCAGCTTCACACTTGATCTCTGTAACTCCTTCAATGTGTGCTTTGTTCTTAATTCTAGGAAGGGGTGACGTGTCCACATTTTGATCTTCCTTCTTCTTGAGTTTCATGTGTTTAGTAAATTGTATCTTGGGTAGTCTAGGTTTCTGGGCTAATATC
>LR753309.1:2003174-2043174 GCA_902729485.2 Mus minutoides
AATACTTTGGTTTCTCCGTCTATGGTAAATGAGAGTTTTGCTGGGTATAGTAGCCTGGGCTGGCATTTGTGTTCTCTCAGTGTCTGTATAATCTCTGTCCATGATCTTCTGGCTTTCATAGTCTCTGGTGAGAAGTCTGGAGTAATTCTGATAGGCCTGCCCTTATATGTTACTTGACCTTTTTCCCTTGCTGCCTTTATTATTCTGTCTTTATTTAGTGCATTTGTTGTTCTGATTATTATGTGTTGGGAGGAATTTCTTTTCTGGTCCAGCCTATTTGGAGTTCTGTAGGCTTCTTGTATGTTTATGGGCATCTCATTATTTAGGTATGGAAAGTTTTCTTCTATTATTTTGTTGAAGATATTTGCTGGCCCTTTAGTTTGATAGTCTTCTTTCTCATCTACTCCTATTATCCTTAAGTTTGGTCTTCTCATTGTGTCCTGGATTTCCTGGATATTTTGTGTTAGGATCTTTTTGCATTTAGCATTTTCTTTGATTGTCTTGTTTATGCTCCCTATAGAATCTTCTGTGCCTGAGATTCTCTCTTCTCTCTCTTGTATTCTGTTGCTGATGCTCATATCTATGGTTCCTGATTTTTTTCCTATGGTTTCTATCTCCAGGGTTATCTCCTTTTGGTTTTTCTTAATTGTTTCTACTTCCATTTTTAGGTCCTGGATGGTTTTGTTCACTTCCATCACCTGTTTGGTATTGTTTTCCTGTAACTCTCTAAGGGCTTTTTGTGTTTCCTCTTTAATTGCTTCTAGTTGTCTAACTGTGTTTTCCTGCATTTCCTTCTTATAGTCCTCCATCATCATCATGATTAGTGACTTTATATCCATGTCCTGTTTTTCTAGTGTGCTGTTGTATCTAGGACTTGAGGTGGTGGGTGAGATTGGATTTGGTGATGCCAAGTACCCTTGGATTCTGTTGCTTCTGTTCTTACGCTTACCTCCTGCCATCCCTGCCCAAGGAGACCTGGTGTTGGTACAGACCAGAAGGTAGAGTAGGTCCTGCCCTGGGCCTTTATCAGTCTCCCGGGTGGTATCTCAGGTCGCTCGCGATTGGGCTGGAACAGATGCTGAGTTCAGCTGCTCACCTGTGGTCCCAAGATAGCCTGGGAAGTCCCAAAGGGGCCTCAGGGAGAGTGCGCAGAGCCGGCGCCCAAGCCCTGAGCTGGTGTGGGGTACACCGGACTGGACCTGAAGGAAGAGTCATCCTGCTCTGGGCCTTTATCACTCTCCTGGCTGGTGTCTCCTGTGCCTGGTGCTGGAGCAGTGTGGGCCAGAAGGGAAGGGGTCCACTGCCCCCTGTCTATCTCCCGGCTGCAGACTAAGGTCTCACGATATTGGAATGGAACAGATGTGTGTTCCTCTCACCAGTGTTCCCGAGATCGCCAGGAGAGTCCCACCAGAAACCTGGTCTGGCGCACAGCTCCCGGACCTTGCGCCCTGCGCTGGAGTGGTGTGGACCGGAAGGGAAGGGGTCCTCTGCCTGCCTGTCTATCTCCCGGCTGCAGACTCAGGACCCACGAGATTGGACTGGAACAGATGTGTGTTCCTCTTACCAGTGGTCCCTAGATCGCTAGGAGAGTCCCACTGGAAACCTGGGTGGGTGCACAGCACCCAGGCCTTGCGCCCTGCGCTGGAGTGGAGCGGTGTGTTCTTTGTTTATTCTTAATATCAATGTATACCTGGCAAAGATTCTCTGTGAGCTTCCTCTTAGGTACATTGATTTATTGTTTCTTTTGATGTACAAAAGATTTTTCATTCAATTAAGTTCCATTTGTCAATTGTTGGCTTTAATTCTTGAGGAGGGAGTCCTAGTCAGAGAGCCCTTCCGATATTGCCCATGTTTTCTTCCAGCAACTTCAGGTTTCACCCTGACATTTTTGACCCATTTGGAGTTGATTTTTATACAGGGTGGTTGACTTTCCAGATGAACCTGTGCAGATCTTCTTTATTAGACCTGGGATCTGAGCACCTGAAAGAATGGGGCAGACTGTAGGCTAATGCTGTAGACAAACTTATTTTAGTTTCAGTATTTCCATACACAAATGTAACAAAGAAAGCAATGATCCCAGGAAGGTTGTTTGAGTTCAGAAAGACATGGCCAGAGAAACACACAAATAAACATCAGCAAGCCATATTAAATATTAATAGAGCAGTCCTTTCCCAGGACTGTCTCAGGACAGATCAATTTAAACACACTAGCCAGCATACAGTATAGATTATATAATGCATACATATATTATGCCTATATATAGGTTATATATAGATTTATTATATATTGCTAGGAAAGCATGAAACCAAGGCAGAAAGCCATATCCTGATTCAGGATACAGTGATCAGATTGTGTTCTATAGCTATGATCTGACATCCAACAAGAATAAACATGTCTTATAAGTTAGGTGAAAATGTTTGAGCATGAAATCACTTTCAAGAACAATCCAGGGAACAAACTGCACTGGAGGTAAAGGCTCTCTGTCTTTTTTTTTCTGGAGCCTCTGTCACAGTTTCTTAAGGCATTGTTCACAGTGGGTCCTTCTTTTGACTATGTTCTGGCACAGGCTTATAAATATGGCTCTAATTTCATCCTTCTGCATGTAGACAGATGGTCTTCCCAGCACCATTTCTTGAAGTTGTCTTTCCTCCAGTGTGTATTCTGGGCGTCTCTGTCAAATATAAGGTGGCTATACTTATGTGATGTTGAGTTTGAGTCTTCTAGTCTTTTTCACTGATCTACATGGTTTTGTGTCTATGCAGTGTTGGTTTTATCCCTACAGCTCTCCAACAGATCTTGGTATGATGACCCCTCTGGCATTGCTCTGTTGGCTCAGGATATTTTGTGGCTTTCGGGGGTCTGCTGTGCTTATGTATGAATTTTGGGATTCTCTACCCCTATTTTTTTGAAGAACATCATGGAGATTTTGATTGGGATTGCATTGACTGTAAATTACTTTGGGTAGAATTGTCATCTTTACAATATTGATTCTGCCAATCCATGAAAATGGGATGTCTGCATATTCTCATATCTTCTTTAATTGCTTTCTTCAGAGATTTGAAGTTTCCATTGTGGATGTCTTTTACTTCCTGGGTTAGGTTAATTCTTGGATTTTTTTCTTTTTTGAGGCTATTATAAATGAGTGTGTGTCCAAAATCTCAGAGCATTTGCTATTGGTAGAGCTTTGGAGAGCTCTTCTGTATAATGGCATGTCCTCTGCAAAGGGATCATTTGACTTCTTTTCCTATGTGTCAGGATGTTTCATCTCAACAGAATGCAGAAGAATGGTAAACAAAACTATTTCCTGTGAATTTGACTTAGCCATGCATATTATATATATACAATGACCAGGTATGAAAGCATATTTCCTTCCTAGTGTTATTTTCTTTTCTTTTTACTTAAATGCAATTTAAAAAATCTATTTGTACATACATGTGTGTATGTACCCATATGAGCACACATGCGTGTGTTCATGCTTGCATGCATACATTAGTACTGGTAGCCAAAGAGGCCAGAAGAAGGTTTCAGATTCTCTGGAGCTGAGGGTACAAGTGGCTGTTAGACACTCATGTGAGTGCTGCATGATGAATTCGGGTCCTCTGCAAGAACAACAAGGGCTCTTAACTGCAGAGCCCTCTTTCCAGCCCCTAAATGATAAGGTAAGCCCAGTTGCTGGTTCACCCAGCCCAGCTGTACTGTGGTTCTGCATGTCACAAGCAGCTTCACCCACTGGTGAGAGGGTCCCTCACACGAGGCCTTCACAAGCTTCACAGCAGATAGATGCAATGACATTCAATGTCTGCAGGAGTCATATGGCACGTACACATTTTTAAAAATCACAACAAGGTAAAATAATGTGACACATGTCAGCCACATCAGGGTTTTCTTCCAACTGTGTGACACTTGTTAGTCTCTGAGAACTCTGAAGGTAAGCTGGTGGATCAGAGGCACAGGTCCTGAGTCACAGTGTTAAGTTGAAGAAGTCCCTCGACAGACTGTTGCGCTGCTTCAAACCATTTTCCTGAAAGCATTTCGCCACAATCAGTTCCCCAGATGACCAGTTTCCTGGATGACTGAGGCATTCCTCAGTCTCCATCTCTCTTATGCAAGGAGCCCGAGCCTGCCTACTGCCTTTTCTACTGACTTCATTCCTGCCCTGGCATTTGCCATTTCAGCCATCCATCCCTCTGCATCTATAGCATTTTAGGGGAAAAAAATCATTTAGGAAAACTAGCCTGCCCTATTCCTACTGTCTCCCCAGCATTTCCTACCCACCAGGCCTTCACAGCCTCTAATTCCTGTTTCTACCTGTGGCAATGGATCAAAGGCAAATTCTTTATCTTGGTTTAAGGATTTGGGGCTAGGCTAGAGGTCTACAGTCACCAGTTGGTGACTTGGCATGCCTATTTGAGAGATCTGACCTGCTTCCCACTCAGGTGTGGGGCATTGGCTGTGGTTCTTCAAGGCCATTCGGAAAGCTGAAACTCCCCAAGTTCCACCTGGTTGGGGGTGAGTGGGTTGTGCTGTGGTGTGCTGAGGAGACTGTTTACAACAACCATCAGCCAGTGAGTCTTGGTAAGTCTCAGAGGGGTAACCGTATCAAACGCTCAAATCTATGTTACCATGTCTCATAAAGGAAACAGGCTCTGAGAACAGTAGAGACCTCCATCGCCCTGCAAGGAGACCTGTAACTACCTAACCCCAGAATCTTGGAGAAAGCTTTTGACACAACATTCATGGCTTTGTGTACCTAATCACATAGTCTGTTGTTGTTGTTTTTTTTCCTCAAAGGTATTCAAAGTAAGTTGCTGTGGAAAAAACCCAAACAAACAAACAAACAAAACCACAAAACACATAAAAACCCAACCCTCCCCAAATAACAACAAAACAAACAAACAAACAAACAAACAAACAAACAACGTTGAGTATTAGGTAAGCTACAGAAGACAAAGTCCTAACACATGGGACAGCAAGACTGAAGCTGGGAAAGTGTGGAGGTGGCTTAGTGGTTAAGAGTGCTTGCTGGTCTTCACACTCAGCTACCTTTCTTATGCATCCCAGAGCTATAAGCAGACTGGACTTCAGTTCTCCAAGCCTTCTTGAGCAGCTCATAACTGTCTGTAACTCCAGCTTCAGGAGATCCAGTGATCTCTCCTGGCCTCCTGCTTTTAGGCTTCTTTTTCCCCCTAGAAATCCTGTAGCCTCTTGAGAGCTGACTTTGTTTCACCTGTTTGGCTTGAGCAAACTTGGAAGAATGAGCAGGCAATGAGCTAACCACATGGAGAAAGATAACATGGCAATCTTTGTCCATATTTTACAGGAAAATAAATTTTTCTGATTTGTGGTTATTTACAGCACTAGTGATCAAGAAAATGGCATGAAATGCCAATGATTTCTAAAATCAGCCTTAAATAGCTGAACTCTCAACAGCAGCTCGTAAAGTCTAACTTGGCGGTTGTTAGGCAGTTATGGTTAAACTGATAGTCCTTTGGGGAATTAGGATATCCAAAAGGCAGAGATCATTAAGGCTTTAGTGATTAATGGTTGGGCTTGCTGGTTGAAGAGATTTTATAGTGCACATTTAAGCTTAACTACCTGTGAGAGGGTGAACATGAAGTACAGGTTATCAGTTCTCCACGACCACTCACTCCATCTTTATTGACTTGGGAATATTCCTGCTCTTAGAAGCCAAGGCTGAAGCTCTGTGAAGGAGGAGGTCGTTACTAAAGGCCATGATACTATCAGGCTACATAAATTTAAAATTAGACAGATTACAGAGTAGTAAAAAAAATCAACCAAAGATACAAAAGAGAATGTAAAAATTAGAAGAAACTATTAAACATGAAGTGAGGGGACAATAGAGAGAAACAATACCAGGTAGCCTGTCAGGTTCTAATAGATAACTCTACACTCATAGTCACACGGATGGCCTAGCTAATGGCCTTCATCAAATTCCGAAGCAAAACAAAGTTAGGTTCTGAATCCCAAGGTCTCACAACCCTGGAGCAGTGTGACTAACGAATCAAGAGGTTAAATACATGAGCCTGTGGAGACATTTTTTATTCAAGACATCACATGTGCTGAAATTCCCCACAGTGATAAGGAACAGCTCTAGCTAGTATCTGTATGCCTCAGACAGGTGCACAGAGACAACATGGCTGTCAAGACCACCACTTCCATGTCAGTGAGCAGGCAAGGGCAGCCAGCCCTGGTTCTTAGCAGAGTGGTTCTGCAACCTGTGCCGTTTTGGGGCAGAGTGGCGTGGTGCACTCCACATAAACTGAATGTATATGTGGATGCTATTTGAAGTTTAAAGTTTAAAACAACAGAAAAACTTCCCCATCTCATTTCAGACAAGGTACTGATTTTTAAATATATATTTAAAAGACCTACAAATAGGCAAATAAAGTCAAAAGAAGAAAAACCATGAACAAACAGCAGAAAAGATATGCTAATAACCTCATCTTGGGCCAGCTATCTTCACAAGTACAAGCAAATTCAAACCAATGACTCACTGCCCTGTCGAACCTGGAAAAGTTCACTCCCTTCAGTGCTCTGACTGACCTATAGTTGAAAAAGTAAACCAGTAGAATTTTAAAATGATAATTTGTCACAAGTCCTTGAGACCCATGCACCTGTCCATTGGCCCATTGGTTCACTGTGTGAGTCTCTAGTCCAAAGGCTCCAACTCGAAGGCACAGAAGCACAAGGTCACCTATACAGCCAGTGTTATGACAGCCTTGTTCAGTATAAACAAGATGTCTCAAGGGCACTTGGTTTTCCTGACTTTTTTCTCATAGAAAGGTTTTCTTGATGGAGAAAATAGCATATTAACTCATCTTCTGGGGCAAGCTCCTTATTTCGGTGTGGAATAAAACTGTGTACCAATAACCCAAATTCTTCCAAGGGGCGTTTGGTAACAGATTATAAAAAATCCAAAAATAAAATATTATCCACTTATTTTTAAAAAATGAAATGTATTCACTCAGATGGAAAGATAAACATGGACATGGAAAAGGGGTAAGGTAGCCCACACAGTAAAAACCACAAGGTGAAAAGAAGACTGTGTTCCAGAAGCCTAGGAAAGACCATGGCCATGGTTGTCTTCAGACATGGGACCTGGAGAGTGCCGTGTAGGAGTTTCTATCTCCTGGCTTTGAAACTTTATAAAATTTTCTATTACTAATATAAAGTTATACCTACAATCTTGTAAATCACTAAAGTTTAAACTTTTATTCAAAGTCAACAAACCAATCATTGAATCTCTGGCAACGTATTAAAATGAACTAAAAACATTTTTAAAAATGGAGCACAAGACCGCAAACCACAGAATTAATAGAAGGAACACCTCATGACATTGGGCTAGATAGGGATGGCTTTCTGACGGGATTCCCCAAAATCAGGTTACAAGAGAAATAGAATAACTAGGTTACATCAAGCTAAGAAACCACCTTCATAGCAACCAGTCAGCAGGAAAAAAGGAGATGATGTACAGACTCAGAGATTTATGCACACTGCACCTGACCTGGTGTTAAAGTGCAGGATGTATAGGCTAAAGGACTCCACTCAGCAGAAGAGCACAAACTGATAACATTCGTTTCTAGGAAGAGGGAACTGGGGGTTTGGGGGGATAATCACTGGATGCCCTCATGAATATCTGACCATTCCTCCTCCAGACATTGATGAAATTGTGTCTTACTTGCATATGACCTTTGGGTATGAGTGAGAGACTACAGTACGTAGGATGGGAAGAATAAAAGAAAGGAGCTCCTATGTAGTCTGGGGAGGCCATTATTCATGATGGGTAAAGACTTTCCAGTGCAGATGATTTGGGCTCCTGCCAGTAACCCCCGCACCCACGCCCAGAAGACCCATTGGCTCCCACAGGGAATAGTGGTAGGATTCTACTTTGGTTTGTTGTTAGGGCATTAGGAGGTAGTAGATGTTCATATCTTGCTCAGGGAATTGACATGTGCAACACAGACATTTCTCAAGAGACTACAGAATAATAATAAAAGTCATCATCAATTTCTAGGGGATCCCGTGGGAGACATCAGCTCAGTCCAGAGGAGATTGTTATTGTAGAAACCATAAGGTAGCTGGTACTGGCAAGCATGTGAAAGTAAGAGAATCCACCCATTCTGCGGGAGGTAAGTTGGGATAGTTATGAAAATCTGGATGGTATCCCTTCAAACAAAATAGATTAAACAAATACTATGTACTCAGAATTCAATATGATGTAAGCATGACCCCTAGATATACATCTGAATGAATTGAAATTGGTGTGTTGAAGACATGTGTTCACATGTTTGTTTTATTATTGTTATTGTAGCATTGGGGTATGGAGGGAGCAGAGAGCTAACAGAGGTATGGTTCAAATATCAGATAGACAAGAATGTGTGGTAGAGTTCTATTCTAGTTGGTAATAACATACTGTAAACTTCAAAATATCTAAATATTTAAAAATATCTAGATGAGAGGATTTGGAATGCTTGCCACAAAGAAACAAATTTTTGGAGAGATGTGCTGATTGCCCTAACTCTGCAACACATCAATATGTAGATATCACACTCTACCAATAATCTATACAACTATTGTATATTAATTAAAATTAAAGCCCAAACTAATAACTATATTAGATGCATTACAAGAGAAATTTGCAGAAACTGACACTTGTTTTCAAAGTCCTATACTTCTTTACACAGGATGGATTCTTATAGAGTACTTTGTACGGGATGGATTCCTATAAATTTCTTGTGGGAACCATTGGACATTTTTCCTCCAATTCTGACAGTCTTCTCACCTCAGAAAATATAGGATTTTGCTGTTTGTTTTTCCCAAACCAAGACATGTCTCAGTGCTAATATCCCCACAGAATAACAAGCACCTGCTATTTTCTGGTTCTGTCACAAAGAATTTCTGATCCAAGAATCACCTTGTGCACAGGAGAACCTAACTGTTACCATAACGTGTGTCTACTAAAACAAGCAATCCTATACTCACCATGAAAACCAAAACCTATATAGCCAGACGGCTATGATGTTCATAGGTCCAGTGGCACACACTTGTAATCACAGCCAAGAAAGGATGGCTATTGTGCCCGGTGGTCCAGGGGCACACATTTGTAACCACAGTCCTATGAACACTGAGGTGCAGCTTGCAAAGTATTTCACCTGATGTTTTGGTGATGAGCAGAGGCCCAATTACACTGACGACACTCCAAGGTGGGCGTGGCTGGTGATACTTCTTTCCCAGTTGCTAGTTCCTCCACTCCACCAGTCCCATGATGCCTTCTAGGGCACAAGTCCCTCACCCCAATGGGAGGCTGCTTGGCTCATTCTTTTTTTTTTTAAATTAGATATTTTCTTATTTTACATTTCAAATGCTATACCAAAAGTTCTCTATACCCTCCCTGCACCTTTCTCCCCTACCCACCCACTCCCACTTCTTGGCCCTGGCGTTCCCCTGTATTGGGGCATATAAAGTTTGCAATACCAAGGGGCCTGCTTGGCTCATTCTTAATCTCTGTTTATTAGTCTTGACTTCCTATGCCATTTGAGCTCGATGAGTCTTAAAAGAGGACAGTGGCCGCTGGCACTGTGTGCTTTACACTGCTATTTAGAACATTCAAAGAACACAGGCAACAGCATGAGTGTAGGCATCTTGAGCAGTGACGAGGGGACAGGAGCCAAAGCAGTTCTTGTCATCTGGTAAGGGACACCACCAAGCACACTATCTTTGGTGGGTGTGCTTGCTTTCCCTCTCTCTGCCCTACTTCATGCTTTGCTGTAGAAGTTTATAATGATGGTAATGAACATATCACCTTCACGCTCTAACTCTGGAGCTAACTTCTCCACTGCAGTCTTTCAAGTCAAAAGTCAAGATTTCTGTCAAGGTGTTTTTGTCTCCTATTCCTATTCCACCTACACTTTCAGCTTCTATATACATATCACATGGGACAAATTACAGTATGTGATAGCATTTTTCATTTATTGATCACCTATTTTTCAGTCACTGTAGAAGGCATTTTACTCTTTTTTTCACATTTATTTCACTCTATGAGTGTGGAGATCGGAGGGCAGCTGACTGGAGCTGAGTCTTTCTACCACATGGGTTCTGGAGAGCAAAATTTGTCAGGCTTCACAGCAAATGTTCTTTTCCACTGTTCCATCTTGCTGGCTCCTGCATTTTGTGTATCATCTACTGTTTCAATCCCTCAGAGTCTGCAAGGTCTTGCTCATTCCTCATACTCTGCGTGTAGACCACCTAAAGACTGAGTCTAAATCTTGCAGCTGTGTGTGGAGAGGGTGCAGAGTCAGCTCTGCAGTGCGGTTCTGCCTGACTCCCAAGCTAAGCTCCTCTCCTGTACATGCCAGTAATGGATAGAGGATCTATATAAACAAAGCTTAAAGATATGGAAGCATGGAAATGTCATGACAATACCCATGATTTGGTATGCTAATAAAAGTTTCTTTTTAAGGCAATTAAAATCCATGAATATGCAAATATGGGAGAGGAATGGTTATTGTATTATCTATGGAAAAAGAGAATTTAGTACAACCCAGTATTTGAACAATCTGTGTTGTGTTCCTGTCCTTGGGTCTTAACAGGTGGGTTGGTGGCCTAAAGTGATAGAATTCAAACTTGGTCCAACTATAGCACTCCCAATCCATGAGGCACATGCGAGGCTGTTCCTGTCTCCTGCTCCCTTGCCCTGGCCAGCTTTCAAAGGCAAACAAATCCCATATGATCACTGAAGTCTAGAAATGAACTTTTATTTTAAATCTGTCAAGAACTCTTGACAGACTTTAATTTTATTAAAATACAACTGTAAAATAAGAGTGAGTCTCTTTCTCTTCAATATAAATTACATGTCAGCCGAGCTCTCGGCTGCTGACTTGGCATTGCTCAAGGTGCTTTTAAGGGTCAGGGGGCTCTGATTTCCAGATAAAACAACAGTAACACAGAAAAATAATAAAATGATTCTAATTGGAGACATTGCTCAGGATATGCTAATTACCTATTTTTCATGTGTGTATAGGCCAGACTCCAAGCTTTGGTATTTTAAAGAAATTATGTGGAGAGTATCCTGTCATTGGTTTGCGTTCATAATGCAGAACAAATTAGCTTATTTTTTTCCCCCAAAGGATGGAAAAAATAAAACATGACAGTTTCAAATGAAATACAACCCAAAGTTCACTTATCTAATCACAATATGTTAAAACAAGAACACTTTTATTAAAATATTTAATGCCAGAATAACTTATAATAGTATGAAAAAGAGTGAAGTATTTGTTCTTGTTTCTCACTGCCTCACGCACATCTGCATCTGGGCAGGCTTGTCTTATGGTGATTCCCACTTGGCGTGCTGGATGCACCAGAAGAACCCAATACTTCATCCATTCATACAGTCAGCACTTACACATCTCACCTAGGGCTTACTGCAACTGCCAACAGCACTTAAGAAAACAAAGTAAAAATATACATACAAAATATTTTCATATCAAATTATCTTCATTACACTAGATAACCCCACCCCACTATGCTATGATACAGAAGAAAGTGTCCTACGATGGCCATCAAGGCCGTCATGTCTGCTCAGCAACCAGATTAACTTTGGCATTAAAAGCATTTTGTAAAATAAAGAAAAAAAATGTCAGCGTGTGCTGTGAAACCAGATGTTATTCACACTTGCAAAAATGCTTTCCAACCTAAAACAATTAGAAAATACATTACATAACCAGAAAAAACAATGCCCCCCCCCCCTATAGGATAGTCTTTTTTACTTTGCTGTTGAACGTTTGCTCTGTTCTATGGGACATCTCCAGATTTCCTTTTCTACTGGGCATTTTCTACTGTTCCTCTCTCTGGTTTGCAGTCTTCCCAAGTGGGGGAGGATGTTATTGTTTGATGGAAAAGACACTTTTCTTTCTTGATAGCGATTACTCTCACTCCGTGGTAGTGACATTTAGAAACAAGACTTTCTTTCTTTTAATGCAAGACTTCACTTAATTTCTATTTGAATGTCCTACTTGGCAAAAATCAGAGACCGAACAGTCTATGATACATGAACATGTTTTGCTTCCCATACATTTTAAATTTAAAAAAATCAATTTTATGTATATGTATATACACACACAGATTTTTTTCTTCGTTGTCTTGTTCTCATTGCAATACAAATTGTCCATCTGAATTGGGATTTGAAATGAACCAAATAAAAAGCTTTTAGTCACTCCACATGAAAGTGGCTCCCATCACCCAGGAACCCTGAACTATAATGCAAACGAGATTATGATTTAAAACTAAACTTCAGGTTTAGTTTTACACAGGAAAAAAATTTCAAAGATTTATATAATAAGACTCTTTTTAAAGCTTCAGGGAAAAAATTCCCAATTATTTGTAAAAGGCATTGGGATACTTTACAACAGTGCTTGGGAAAACAATTCTTGACTGCATTGCAATATTAAACTAGTTTGAAAGCATCTCTTCTTAAGTGTATGCATCATGTGGTCCTGCTGCACCTTTCATTTTGGATACACTAATAGATATGCAAACAAAACCCACACATAAAATTCTCTCCATCACCCCGGAAAGCACAAAGAACAGTTTCCAGTCCTGTAGGCATAAAAAAAGAAAGAAAAGAAAAAGAAAAAGAAAAAGAAAAAGAAAAGATCACCTCATCTGGGCTGAACAGATCTCCAAGTTTGAATGAATGAAATTGTTTCAGGGGCTTTCAGCGATTGGCTTCTGTCCTGGACCAGTGGGAATGATGCAGTCTAGCAAGTGTTGGCATTGATGGTTTGAGGCACAGCTCTTCACTGTGCCCACGTTGGGGCTTACGTCAGGGAGCAAGGCACTTACTGTAATGGTAATGCAGATACTTTATGCATAGTTTCAGTAACATAAAAATAAGTTAATATTTTTTGATTAAAATGAGTTTTTATAACTTATATGTCTTTTTATAGAAGCAACTGATATATTTAGGATAGTTGAACTCAGGAGGTTTAAGGGAGTCCTCTTCACCCCTGCTTTGGCTCTTAGGATGAAGATTTAGGTAAAAACAAACACAAACAAACAAACAAACAAGCCACTGACAGCTCAGCACTTCCTGGCCACTCTAGAAGCGCTGTACCAGTGGCAGCTTGACTGTCTTGACTTCTGCTATGTGGGAAGACTTCTGGATGATGCAGCTGGTGGTCGTCCCCTGCACCTCATCTTTTCCCTGGGCAAGGTTTGTTAAGGCCATGGCTGCGTTGATCTCCTTCCAGTATGTGTCATCCTTGCTTGGCCCCCTTCTGTTAGCAGCACTGTGTGTGTGCAAGAAAGAAGAGAAAGAATCAGAGATCAGACCACTGTTGTGTGCCCTGGAGACCGTATCCCAGCCTAGCACCAGTGGCAAATGAAATTCATTTTGCTCACCTGTCACCCTTAGTAGATCCGATGTCTGGGGTGTCTATAAAGAGAAGCACAAATTCAGTCACTTGTCTCTTTCTTGGACTTTGTCTTTTAAGATTTATTCTCTCTCTCTCTCTCTCTCTCTCTCTCTCTCTCTCTCTCTCTCTCTCTCTGCTGTAAGTCAGCTGATGTGGGTGCCTGGAACCAAATGCAGGTCCTCTGAAAGAGCAGACATTGCTCTTGAGTACTGAGCCACTCCTCCAGTCCTGTTTAATCTTAGGAATTTCTTCATTATTGCCAAGAATAAAATTTTATCCAGAAAAATGGCTGAAATTATTTTTCTTATAACATCCCATAAGTTATTAAGGTTACTAAGAAGCCAAGCCTTGGAAGGGCTGTACAGGGAGACATAGTGACAATACTAGTCAATGTTCTTGTTCATTCTTCGCCTGTCAGCAACCATCAGCACATCACCATGCCACACAAAGTAGATGTATTTTCCCTCAACTCCAGAACAAAGACTTTCCTAGAAGTTCTTGGGGCTCCCCCCACCTTCATATTCTGCAATTTCCTGAGACTCCAGCCAGGGTGTGTGTGTGTGTGTGTGTGTGTGTGTGTGTGTGTGTGTGTGTGTGTGCGCGTGCAGGTGAGACTGATAATCTGGATAGTCAATACATGAGTAACAGACCTAATGCTGACATTATATGGAGCTCCTGGTCCATCAGAAGAAACCAGTCTTTAGTCTCCAAAACTCCTCGTCCTGCTGTCATGAAAGACAAGGAGACAGCTGACTTATGCCAGAGATGGGCACATGTGCTCCCTGATCATCAATCAATTCCAACACCATGAAAATATAATGAAAGACTGAAATGGGTTCTGGGTTTGATTCATTCCATTGGTTTAAGGAATATGGCCTGGGAAACACAAAAGTTGATTTATTGGGGATAAAAATGTGTAGGTCAGAAGTGGGAAAAGTCAGGGTCTCCCTATAAGCTCAGAAAACTCTGAATGTAGGTAGTGAATAAGCTGTGGTCATCACAGCCCCCACTACCACTGTCTGCGGTAATAGGAGACAATAAACAATCTACTTAAGGAAGCATCTTAGGACAAAAAGGAAGCAGAAAATGCACACAATGTATTCAAAGTCCTCCTCTTCCCATGACCTTTGCAAAACTGTCCTTTCTTGGCCTCAGTCTTTCCCTTTACCTTGTCCTCTTCCTATTCATTGTTTCTCTAGGGCCTTATGCATTTTCTCTGATATGCTCAAGGTCTGCCAGGCAGTGCAGTTTAATTCCCAATGAAGAGCTCTAAGAGTCAGAGCCAAGGAAAGCTCAGAGGAAGGACCAGGTGACAATGTAGTCTAAGAAGGGCAATAGTTCACAGGATGAAGAGAGGCACAAGAGAATAACTGCGTGGCTGTGAACGGTGGCCAGATTCAAGGTCCTCTGCAGACAGAGAATCCAGAAGCCTCCTAACAGGGGAGGTCTCTATATGGGGATATCTTGCTCTGAGCTACTTACAACCGGAGGAATCAGCAAACTTGGAAAAAAAAAAGCAGAAAATCAAAAGTACTGAGTGAAGGCACTTAAGGGCCTATCTGAAGAATCCATGAGATGATCTGCAATTCTGGGCTCATGTTTCCCTCAGTCTCCTTCCACTGAACATTCAAGTAGCATATAATACAGCGAGGGAGAAATGCTTGGGTCTGGAGTGCCATCAGCCTGGAATCTTCTGACTGGACAATCAGAGCCGCATCCTGCTGTGTTGGATAATTTGGGGTTGAAAGTCACTCATGTATGTTGCAAAAATATTTAAAAGGTGAATGGGCATATTCCTGCAGCCTGGTGGGCAATGGCCCGTTCATCTTTTTTAATATTTCCTGCAACAGGTAGTGCCTCACATTGGGAGTCTAGATTGGGCAGATCTACCACTATACTACCTTCTTGCCCATCTATGAGACCCCTTAGAACTTGTGGTTTCTCCGGGCCGTGTGCTTCTGCTCCAATTTCCTTCCACCTCCTCCTCCACCACTCTCTCTCCCTCTCCTGCTCCTCCTTCTCTCTCCCCACTTTCAGCTCCACCTTCCCTCTATCTGCCCAATCACAGGCTCTTGGATTTATTTTACCAATTACAGTGGGAAGCAGGTTTATAGGAAATCACCCGAGTGTTGAATCATTCCTTGTTCTTAACCCCTCCCAGGAGAATGGAATTAGCATTAGATAACAAATAGCCCCAGAACTATCCACAATACATGTAACTGGAGTAAAACAGCAATAATTTTTGGCCCACAGAACTCCAATAATACTGATTTATAGATGATTCTTTTATGACTTGAGTCTCTTCAGTGTTGCTTTATGACATTTTAAAAAATCACATTTATTTACTAATGGGGCATATGTATAGCAGTCGGAGGACAGAAAGTTATTTTTTTCTACCACTGGAATCCCATAATCTGAGCCAACTTGTCAGGGAAGATGGCATGTGCCTTTAGCCACTGAGCCATCTCAGCATCGCCATTCCAAGGTTTTCAGCCATGATGACGCTGTACAGGGCCCCATGTCTCTTTGGTGTCTGTGGCGTCTCCCCTGTTATCTATTTTCACTCAGTAGTGACATATACAAGATGCTACCAGAACCAGAGAACAAGTCAAGCCTTTCAGAGTGTAAGTCAGCAACACTGGAAATTTTACAGAGAGGAGGGAGGGAGGTGGAAGAGGGAGAGAGGAGACAGAGGCAGAGACAAAGAGACAGAAACAGAAAGTCAGTATTTTGGCTTTTGCTCAACTTTTCCCATAGCCGTTGCCAAAAGTGAAACAATAGGTTAAGGGGATGTTCAGTCAATACAAAGATCTGTCAAAAGCGGACTAAGATCCATGAAGTACAAACATTAGGGAAATAAGAAAACTCAGCTTAGAAGAGACTACATTCTGATGCTCAGGCTCATAGCGGAAGCATTTGCAGCTGCTGAAGGTAAGGGACTATGGTTTCCTACATGACAAGTCAGCTGAGTGGTGGCTGGGGACAAACAGGAAGCTTGCCCCTGTCAGACATATAATGTGATGCAAAATCCTGAAGATGCAGAATCTCCAAGATGAGCAGGAGGCCTCTGCTCTGCAGCCCCAGAGTGGCTAGATGCTCATGGCACCAGCAACGGCTGGCTCCTTAAAGTACAGCCACTGAGAATAGAGATTCTTGAAACAGGCTGTGAAATTCTGAAATTCTGCTTAGAGATGAACGTGCCTATGAAAATATCTCTGATGTGTAAAAACCCATTCATACCCTTGTTTGGGCATTCTAATTAGTTTCAGAACCCCCCTCCCCATCTCTCTCTCTCTCTGTCTCTCTCTCTCTGTCTCTCTCTCTCTGTCTCTCTATCTCTTTCTCTGTCTCTTTATCTCTGTATAAAATGAGTCTGTATACACACACGTATTTGTGGGTGTGAATGTGTGCTCATGATGCATAGAGAGAAGTCAGAGTGTGACCTCTGACCTCTGATATTGGTTTTGCCATGACTGAAGTAAACCAGCTTGTTCACTGTCCTGTACACCTGATTCTAGGGTTTCTCCTGGTTCCAAGGTTTCTTCTGTCTCTGCCTCCTACCACCCTGCGGGAGCACTAGTATTACAGATGCTCCCACGACGTGCCTGGCTTTTACAGGAGTCCTGAGGATTTGAACTTGGGTTCTGAACTTGCATGACGGTGCTTTTATCCAACAAGGCTTCTTGCTAGCCTTTACTTCTACAAATCGTAGAACCAGGTCTGAGGTACAAGTCCCAAGGCTGAACTTTACCCTTTATTTTAAGGATTGTGGATACATTTGGTGTTGTAAGGTAGGACTGGGTCTGAAGACCGAGACAGAGCTGCATAGACTGCAATAGCTGGGAAACAGCTCGTGTTCCTATCAAGGCTAAAACTGTCCCAAGGTACACTCTTGAGGATTTCAGAACAGGTGCAGAAGCTGACTGTCATATCTGGAAGCTTTTCTGCATCTATGGTGGTTTGAGTGGCTATTATTGGCAGTTTTCCAGTGTGACTAGGATATTGCAATCTGGACCATGCCTGAGGTGTGGTGAATCTAGTTACCACAAAAGGAAGTTCATAAACAACCTCCCGTTTCTTGGAAATATTTGTGTATTTTCTGGACAGCAAGTGCTCTAAAGATCTGCTAGTTTGTGGACTTATATTTACTGTATTGAGATGGAGTCTGGGGAGATGTCCCAGACATTTTAGAGACCAATACAATCTGAGGAATGCCCAGCAAGTTTGCGATTCATGGCTCTCACTAAATGCTGCTACTAAAGGCTACAATTCTTCCCTATTCTTTTTTTGTCAAAGCAAGCACTTGCTTCCTCTTTTCTGGTTATAGTAGTTGCCTTGTAGTACATAGTCGGTGTTCAAGGAGTCACTGGTGGTCATGATGCTTAGGTAACTTCTGTCCACCCCATTACAGCTGTTCTCAGGGGCTCCCTTCTGGTAGGAGTACAGACAGAAGAAGGAAGGAGAGATGCAGATGCGAACAGCTGAGAGTGAGGAGAAAGCAGACCTGTGCTACAGTGGTGCTGGAAGGCTCCTTGGTGGAGTTTATTAGCATACACAGAGCTGGCTCTGACATTTTCTCAGCAGTATCTCACTCTGTAAGTAGCTTGGCTTAGCCTCCCCGATGTCTGGGCTAAAATGCCATTTTTGATTGTAAGGTTCCAAAAATCAGCTATGCTGTCAATTACCATAAAAGCAACTGGTTGGCAGGAGCCACTACTGAGCCAGCCAAAAGAGCCTGTTTTAAGACCAAAAAAAGAAAAGGAAAGAAGAAAGATGTGGGCAGTTAGGAAAATCTTGGATGCTGTAAAACTCAAAGCATGTTGAAACTTAAAGAAGGGCTATTCTCAATTTGGACGAGTGTTTCCTTAGAAAGTAAAGCAGAGAAACAATCCTATGGAAATGTCAGTTGTACAGCAACTTGTCTCAGCATGGGGCTCAGTAGAATGAGAGAGAAACACTTAAGATGTTCTGCCCAGAGGAAAGCAAAATAGGCCATTGGACCAGTTGGGTGGGGAGAGAAAGCCATCATAGCTTGTGCTTGCTCTAAGGTGATAGGCCACCTCACCTATCACACTTAGCCTCATGTCCTCACAGGAAAATTAAAACCTTGGAGCTTATGTTCATTCTCCAAAGCAAGCCTTAAATTCCCATGTCTGCTTACCAGGCTTCCACCAAGGTGGTCAGTTTGGCAGCCATGGCTGGTGAGAGCAGTTGAGACACAGGACACCGGGCACAGCTTTCTATTCTTACAGGAATAGAAAGACCGAAGAAAAGAAGACCCAGCAAACATGGAGGACAGAAACCTTCTGTGAAGAAATAAAACCCTGACTGCTCCAAAGCGGGAGGACCTTATAGAAGGCAGCGGCCATCGTCCATGTGTCTCATCCCACTGTGACCCTTACAATGTTTATTTCCCCGCCTCAGGGAACCACATAGATGCTTCTATGATGGCTTTACTTTTTTTCTCCTTTAAAATAAAAGCGATTGGGCCAGCAACATGGCTCAGGGGGTAAAGTGATTGCTACCAAGCCTGACAGTCTGAGTTAGAATCCAGAAGAGCACAAACTGGCTTATCCTTTGACCTCCACACTCACACCATAGCATTCATGCTCCCCACTCCCACCCAATATACTCATAAATAAGTGTCATTTAAAAAAAATGAAAGAGCTTTTCTTATTTTTCCCTAATAGGAAAGTAATGCAACAGGGAACAGCTGTGCCATAGTGTTCATTGATCCCTGAATGAAGGTTCTGCATTATCACACTAAACGATCAGCACATATGAACACTAGCATGAAAGGTATGTTCTAGCTGCAGCTCAAATCATGACATTTCCCTGTTGTAATCTGATATTTTCCAGACAAGGTCTGCGGATGGTTCTGTTCTGGGTTATTCCTAGAGAAATAAATAAATAAATGTATTTATTTATGTATGCATAAATAAATGTATAAATAAAAATGTATTAAAACTTTTTACTCTTTCTGCTAATAGGTTGAATCAGGTGGTACTTTTATTCCATTTGTTGTGGACAAAAATAAATGAATTCAACACTCACATTTCAAAAAAAGACAGTAATAAAAGTTCACTGTGTAAAACCTGGGAAATGGTGTGCAATAGACTAAGATAGGGCATTCAGGCCTAAGAGTGACATTTGTGCACTGGTTAGTTTTGTCAACTCAACAGAAACTACAGTCATCTGGGAACTGGGACCTTGGCTGGGTAGTTGAGTGCACCAGTTGGCCTGTGGATATGTATGTCCAAAATTCATTTTCTTAGTTAACGACTGATGTGGGAGTGTCCATCCCACTGTGAGTGGCACTACCCTTACTTAGGCAATCCTGGGGTGTATTGGAAGCTAGTTGAGCAAGCCGTGGATCCAAGGTAGAAACCAGCGTTCTTTCACGGTCTCTATTTCAGTTCCTGCTTCCAGGTTCCTGCCTTGCCTTGATTTCCTACTTTGTCTTCTCTTGGTGATGGACTATATATATATCTGTAAGGTGAAAGAAACCTTTTCTTTCCCAGATTACTTTTGGTAATGATGTTTATCACAGCAACCAAAAACAAATGAGAGCAAGAGAGATGGCTCTCTAGGCAATTCGTACACATCCATTTTAAACAGGATATTCAGTACATGTATTTTTAAAAGTATTTCTTCTGTGTATATCTGTGTTTTTCTTGCATTTATGTTTGTGTACTATGTGTGTGTTGGTATCTGAAGAGGCCATATGAAAGCCTCAGATCCTCTGGTACTGGATTTACAGGTAGCTGTGTGCTATGATGTAGGTGCTGGGAATCGAACCTAGGTCCTCTGGAAGACTGACCAGTGCTCTTAACCACCGAGCCATCTCTCCAGCTTCATCACTGCCTGTATTGGAGACATCTTCCTTACCAAGATTCTACTTGTCACACACAGACACAGACACACACACACACAGACACACACACACACACACACACACAGTCAGACAGACCATTCAACTCTTTTTCTTTTTTCAAGAATTGTAGACCAGGGACACAAGGACACTAACAAAGGCTTTCTTTCTCTCCCTGTGGTTTGATCTGTGATCAAGGCATTTCTCCAAGTCTCAGAAAAGGAAACATAAACAAGCCCCCACAGCACCCCAGGCTTTAATTAGATCGATGTTTTAAGAGCTATGCTAGCTCTGTGATCACTGGTACTCTAGCTCAGAAGGAATTGCTGCTACATCACTGCAGGCTAGCCACTGTCTCATGACTTTTAAAAGAAATAGTGGTTATCTCCCGGGGATAGCTAGAGTTTCTGCAGAGTTGAAGTAAATCATTTTAAATGACTTCTGACCAAAAGAGAATCGAAAGAAGGAGAATCCCAATGACGCAACACCCACACCTAGAGGACTAAACTGCTTCTGAGAGTCCCTCCTGAGCCAGCTTCCCTCTAAGCCTTGAATTCAGGAGTGATACTGAGTCACTAGCTGCTCTGTTGCTTCTGTACGAGTCATGAGGTGTCTGTTCGGTAAGCCAGCAGTGGGGTGGAGCCCATTGGAAACCTCCTTAGGGAGAATTAGAAAATGAAACCAATCTCATCTTCATGGATAGATCTACAGCCTTTCCCCTCCTTTGCAATATTCTAGCTAAATTATTCATCTCAGGGCCACTATTAGGTGGCTTCCAAAATCATTTAAGAGTCGGAGGAAAAATCTTTCCAAAAATTGAGCCAGTATTTCCCATAGCATGGCTTCTACATCTGGCCCAACATTCTTTTCCTTCCTGCTACCTCTCATGTGGGCTGGCTCCAGCCAAGGCTAATGATGCCCAGATGTCCTGGATCTGTAGGATCCCCACCTCAACTGCCTTCTTGTCAATACACAATCCTTTTTGGGTCATGTCAGAATATAAAATATAGAAGCCACACCCATTACTGTGGGACCAGTGGCAAAGAATTCTTTATCTAGAGACAGTGACATTTCAAAACTTCCAGAGTCTACAGTGTTGCCCTTCACAGGAATGCACAGCATCTTTATCCTTGTGGAAGCACGCACCAGTGCCATGATTTCCCTGTACATGTTCTGTGTGGCCCCTTACTCACTGGGGAACACTGGCCTTAATGGATTTTTTTTTCCTATTAGGCAGAGCACATGGGATTTTTCTTCATTCACTCCCCTGTGTTTCTGTGTTGGTGACATATACAGCTACTCTGGCTCTCTTCATTTCTGGTTGTCTTTATAGCACTCTCATGGATGGGACTGGTGGATTGATCGTGCAGGGAATGGGATTTGTAACTTCAAAGTAGCTTCTTAAAATAAACAGTATCACCCAATGATAAAGTTTTGGTTGACTCTCAGTCTTTTCCACTAACTATTTGGAGTGTTCTTGACGTGAAGTTATTCTGCATAGTCTCCTCTTCCAAGATTGCTCCACCCTTTCTAAGCTAAAAGCTTCCAGTCTGAAACTTTGCTTTGAAGACTAGAGTGCAGTTTGTGGGAGGGAGGAGCTGGGAGATGACCAGGCAGAGGGTCTGAGACGATGAGATGATGAATTCTCACTTTCCCTGGCTTCTTGTGTTAGCAATGAAGGCGATCTAAAGGAGGTCACAGTGACATGAGGTAACACAGAGGCAGAGTCTGGACTCACCTGATTGCACAGCCCTGCTCTCTTCTTGCTGTCTGAGGGATTGCCAGCTGTGTGACTTTCTGCATCTCTACTTTCTCATTTAGAAAATGGATCACAGATTTGTGGGGTGGTTATAAAAACTGCATGACAACATTTTGTAAAACATCAAAAGAGGATCTGAACACACACAGTACAAGGATCCTTGTGAAAAAATACTAACTTCCTATCTCACTTTATGTTTTTACATCTTTAAAGTGGGGTTGAATGCAGTCACTGAGAAAAGCAGTACAGTTTAGAGATTAATATGAAAATCACTGTGTAAGGAGAGAATATTTAACTCCAGGCAAAGCCCACCAACTCAGATTAATGAACTAAGTGTGTGGAATCTATCATCTTCAAAGACAAAGATGGCGTTGTTGCTGCTCTTGTGTGCCAGAACACCACAGCACGCCAGGACAAAGAACCCTGGAGCCACATCAAAGAGCTGCTGACCTTGAGTGTCTGATGGCTTTTGCTACTTCATTTTCTCAAAGGGAATTTTGGAGATGCTACCCAAAATGCTTCGTGCATGAAAGCCAGGTTTCCAGCCAAGTCTCAGAAAATGCTTTCCTAGCTCTGCATGAATTGCTTCTGTGTGACTCCATGTTGCAGGAGCACTCATGGTCTACAAAAGCATCCACTCTGCATATTTTGAGCAACCAGTTCTGAAACTGTCATGTTCTTAATTTTGTTCCATCATATTTGCAGTGGTCTCCAGTCTTCTGTGTTCTTCCACAGCCCTGCTCCCTACAAGAGCAAGCTTATACCTGCCCACTGCAAAACCAGAAGGGGAATGTTGGTTAACAAATACACAGCTGAATAACATTAGACTACAAACTTCTAATATGGCTTTCTTTAGCAAAATACAAGCCTTTTAAATGGAAAAATATTCACTTGTAATAATCTGGTAATGGGCTGGAACTTCTGGCTCCCGCCATGCATTTTCAAACTCTTCAGTATCTCTGATAAACCATCAAAAAGTATTTTTCCTCTGATATATGAACTGCAGTGTATTTCTGAGTTGGCTCACACTGTTGCCAGGGTGTTCAAATTCCACACATCTCCGTCTCCAGAAACGATACTTCAGAATACAGAACCTTGGGGTTAAGTCTGTCTGACTGCATTAACACCAGAAATGACACAATAAAAAGATGACATGCACAATCATCTTGGCTCTCTCAGGAAAATAGCAATTGACAGTTGCTCTGTATTTACAGTTTAACTGCTATATTTATTACAAAAGAAAAAAAATGTTGTAGACACAAGATGGACTCTATCAGCAGCCCTCCTACATTCCAAATGCACTGCAACATTCTTGATCAACTTGAACCTTAAAAATGAAGTTATCCTAGAAGTGCTCTGTGTTCTAGCATTTGGACACACACACACACACACACACACACACACACACACACACAATTCCAAAACACTGTAAAACTTAAACAGGAACAAAGGTATATTTGAAATGAAACATGGACGGCTAGCTCTGAGAGTAAAAGCACTTGCCATACAAACATGAAGATATAAATCGGAATTCTCACGTAAAGGTGGGCACAGCAGCACACATCTGTAATCCCAGCTCCCCCAAGGCTAGATGGGAGGTATGGAGGAGACAGGAGAGTTCCCAGAAGCTTGAGGGACAACACAGAAAAGTTGTCTTTAGGCAGAAGGTGAGGACTGACCCCTAGGGTTGTCTTTGGCCATTTGTTTACATGTGCTATGTAGATATCCTTCCCCAGATTGCTTCCAAAGCATTGAAGGGTGAAAGGGAAAAGAAGCCATGCATAAAGGTAAGGTGCCTGCCTGGTCCTTGTGTGGTAGCTGTGGCTAGAGGACAGACAGCCTCTACAGGGCCTCTGCGGTCCATTTTGACCAAAAGAACACTGGGAAATCCTTTCTACCATGAGTCTGTCTTACCAGAGGTATCCATTCTAAATTTTGTCCAGCGGTGTACATTCCCAGCTAGGAAGAAACAAAAGCCCCAGAAAAGAAGATATGAGACATCTTCATCTCATTTGAGAGCTGCCCTTGCATGCCTATGGGATGAGCCACACCTACACACCTATGGGATGAGCCATACCTGAACGCCTAGGGCAGATGTCTCCCTCTGGGACTGGGTTCTGGCTAAAGCAGCCATACCTAGAGGCTTGGTGACAGATGCTGCAGCAGTATTTGACTGTGTTCCTTCATACTAATTTATAACACAAAGACTGTATTGTACTCCCAAAAGATACAATTGTTATGTTTTTGTTTGCCAGTTACAAAATAAAAATGAATTTTAACTAAAATATATACTGCTTTCTAAATGTACGATTATCACATACTATCCTGTAATTATGTGCAATCTTTATGTTTTAAATTGATTAAAAGTGAATTTGAATAAAAATTACATCATCTACTGAATTCCAGTGGCACACAGAGCTCACTTCTCCATTTCCATCTACATTTGGAATCCAGGGAATTTCTAGGAAAAAAATGTAGGAAGTAAATTGCTTTAACCTAAAAAGCTCATGCTGAAGAGGCAAAAACATTGTTTTAGATGTTATTACATTTATTTTTTGTTATTCCATTTATTTTTTGTTTTTATTTGTGTGTGTGTGTGTGTGTGTGTGTGTGTGTGTGTGTACATGCACACAAGTGGAGGCCAGAGGACTTCTTGTAGCAGACAATTCCTGCCTTCCACCATATGTATGCAGGAGATTAAAGTCAGGTCATCAGGCTTGGAGGCAAATATCTTTCTTCACTGATCCATCTTGCTGGCTCAGATTATGTGTTTTCTAGGTAACAAACCATATTCTTCACAATTATTTAGGTAATGCAGAAGATTTGAACTGGGAGCATAGGAAAAAATGATCAGACTTGCTAAGCAGGTGACATCAGGTGGGCTGCTCACACATGGTGCCTGAGTTTCTTACCTGTAAAATAGGGTGACAGTAACATCTCACTCTTAAGATTGTCTGGAAGACAAGGTATGAAGTGCAGGATGTCAGAGGAGATGTGGTGGAGTTCGGGTCATGGTATTATGATTCCTGCCATTTTGAGCTACACTGTAGCTACTTTTCAGAAGCATGGGGCTGCTCCACATCCATGAAGGTGTCCAGACTGCCCCAAGTCTCTTCCGCCATTCTTTAGGACTCTAGTCCATTGGGGGGGGGATTTTGTAAAGAAGAGCATACAACTCCAGTGGCTGGGGAATTGGTAGGGGTTGTCTCCAAAGGGCAGAACCCTGGGTCCTGGGTCTGAAACTGATGGTCCTGACTTGGAAGAAACATCTCCAGAGTTCTGACACAGAAGGCAGAGGCTGGCCCACTGTGACACTAGTGCAGGGAAGCACAGTGTTAAACCACACAGGAACATCTGGGCCTTCACACAAGCATGGCAGCACAAGGTAGAACTTTCTCTGATATTGTAAAAATGACTATTGAGTTCCCAGAATTTTGACAAACATCAACTAAGTCCTTGGCCGAGCACAGCGCATTGTGCTCCTGATTTGACTTTTGTGTGAGTTTCTACATAGCAGTTCTGTACAGTTGGTAATGGTTCTGTAAGGTTGTTTTAAGAAAGGAAAAGGACACCTGCTCCCACTTGTCTTTGCTTACACATAGGCAGAATGAAAACAGGGAAAATACTCCCTCAGAGGTAAGCAATCCACTCCAGTTGTATAACTTTGCTCTATTATTATAATTTTCTTATGCCATGACATCTTAAACAGGGAGTTATTAGTAATAGAAACTTCAGAACCAAAGAATTCAAGCCTATCATTAGCCTACAGCAAACTTAATCAACAGGTTTCTTTTTTTACTGACACAAAGATAAGGCTCAGTAAACAGTTTTTTTTTTCTTTTTTCTTTTTTTCTTTCTTTTCTCTTTATCCTTTCTTTCTTTCTTTCTTTCTTTCTTTCTTTCTTTCTTTCTTTCTTTCTTTCTTTCTTTCTTTCTCTTTCTCTCTCTCTTTCTTTCTTTCTTTCTTTCTTTCTACTATTTTTTAAATTTTATGTTTGTATTTTTTATTTGTGTGTGAGGTATATGCAATATTCCACATGTGGGTACACATGCCCACAAGTGTATATGGATAATCTATTACTCTTGAGAACCCCTGGAGCTAAACAAGTGGCCAGCAAACCTCCCATATCCTCCTGTCTCCAGTGCCCATAGAACTGTAATTAAAGAAATACTCATCAACATGTTGCTTTTTAATGGGAGAATTGGAGATTCAAACTCAGGTTCTTCTGTTTGTGCAGCAAGCACCACTAAGCCATCTCCCCATCTCGAAACAGTCATTTTTAATCTGTTATTTCTATGGCATCCCTGAGAGGTAGCTGGTCTCTTAAGAGGAGAGACCAAGAGACTTTCAATATCTACACTGCTGACCTTCTCTCATAAAGGGGGCACTGGGCGAGTCATTTGACCCTCATTGGAGATGCAAGCTATTCCTTTCCACATCTCCCTTCCAGCTATATGTAACTCCACCCCAACTGAGTATGATCTTGTGGCCTTGGGATGTGTCATAAATATAGAGGGCAGAAGATCAACGGAAGGGGGAACTCTACAGGGAAGTCATCATCCACAGTAGGGTGAGCATTTTTGGTGACACAGTTGCTTTTGCAGTCATCTGACTCCTCCTAATGGTTGCTCTTGTGACCTCTATTAGCTCATTATTCACTTAGTTGGACTATGGTGAAACTATTATTTTGGTCTGTTGGTATGTTGGGGTGAGTAGACCTTTGTTCACATCTTTCCCTGGGGAAAGTTCATGCAGCACCTTGAAGTCAACTTGGCAGCTGTCAAGCCTAAAGCTATGGGCATGGAACAGAGGGACCGAGATACTAAATTTGGCTATGAAGGTGGATTGAGTGGTTTCCACACAAGCTGCTGTTCACTTTTGAATATGAACAAGCTATTATTGTCTGGAACCAAAGGGCTGAGCACTGTGGTTTGAATGATTCCTCAAGTTCCTACTATGGAAGCTTAACTGCTAATGCAGCACTGCTGGGAAGCGGGAACTTTTGAGATGTGATTAGGTCTCAGGAGCTCTGTCCTCAGGGATGGGTCAGTGTGTTAGTCACTGTTCCTGTGGGATTCTGCAGAGAACATGTGTTTATCCCTTTATTTTGCTCCCTGACTTTCTCTTGTCCTCCTGGATTCTGCCATGGGATGGCACAGCAAGACAGCCCTCACTAGATGCCAGTGCCTGGATACTGAACATTCCAGCTTTTGGCAATAAAAAAATGCACTTATTTTCTTTGCAGTCTGTGACTAAATTGTTGAGAATGAATCTAGCAAAGTCCCCATTAAAGATTCTAGAGACAGAGACTGAGATTGGAGAGTGCCTCATGGAAGGTTGGTCCAAAGATAGACGAGTTCATTCCTCCACCAGAGCAAGTGGAGCCATCCTGTGCTCACAGCATCTCTTCCAGCAGTCTACCAGAAATCAGATGCAAACCTAATTCATCAGGGCTTCTGTGGTGCTTGGGCTTGGTTGTCAATTTGGCTACATCTGGAATTAAATTTAAAACCCCAAAATGAAGACATGCAAATACTATAAATTTTTTTGGCTTAGTTTGAAGTGGGAAAATCCATTTCTCATGTGGATCTTTGAGGTAGGAAGACACATCTTTAGTCCATATCGTTGAAGTGTGAAGACACATCTTTAATTCAGATCTTTAGAGGTGGGAAGACTCACCTCCAATCTGGATCACACCTTCTGCTAGAAGCCTATATAAAGACATAGAAGGAGGAAGATTTTGCTCTTTGCCTGCTTGCTTTACCCCCACCCCTAGCAAGTCTATCCCTTCACTGGCTTCAGAGCCCACTTCTTCAGGATCCCATTATATACAGAAGACGAATTGAGATATCCAGCCTTGTGGACTGAGCAACTACTGGATTCTTGGACCTTCCACTCACAGGTAGCCATTGTTGGATTAGGTAGACTACAGTCTGTAAGTCATTCTAAAATCCCCTTCCTATATATAAATAAATTCCCATTGTATAAGTTCTATTATTCTAGAGAACTCTGACTAATACATCTCCATACAACTCCAACAATCTAATCCATGAGGGCATTTCTGTGTTGGTACAAGACGTTACAAAATAACACACAGCTGTGACGCGTGCACATGGCCTATGCAATTTCAAGCCATAAAAAATCCCCAAAATGGAGAAGAGAGGTTGGCATGAAATTCCAGCCCTAGCTGTAGAGCTATTGGCAATTGATAGCTTCTGGGAGAGGAAGAGTCATTTTTTTAAGGGTGTGTGCAAATTTTCCTGGTAGGTCGGATATGCTTCAGTGGATGGCACACAATCAAGAGTGTATGGGCAGAATAAATTAGAATTGATGGAGAGAGACAGAGACAGAGACACATAGAGAGTCAGAAATGTTATATTTTCAGGACAAATCAGATCTAACCACTCAGATATTTGGGGTCTGGTGGTGGAATATATTCTAGATAAACTGGAGTGGTTTGAAAAATCAAATTTTATGATCTCAAATCCCTGCATTCTCCTAAGACATCTAGAAGAACTAGTGATTGTGCAATTCGAAGCCAATAGCAGCCACTTCCTTGAATCAAGTATTTCAGAAATGAGCCTGGCTCTCCCACACAGGAGTAGACAGACAACCTACTTTTATTATACATTTACAAGCAAATGTCCTTGTGCTTGTGTGTACTAGCCAGGAAAGTCAGACATTCTTTGCAAGATTCCAAAGCTTTTAAGGCATATGCCCTTTCCTAGTAGAATATGGTTATATAGGTCATATGCCCATCAGTTGGAGGATGGAAGCAAGGGTTGTCTGTACAGATCAGTAAGAATTCAAGGACTGAATAGCTTGAAAGAAACCAAGAACTATGAGGATCCCTAAACCTAGAAACACTCACCACTGCTCATAATGGTCTCTATTAGTTTAAATGCCTGTCCAGTTAAATGCACCCCTAGTTGTCATACTGCAGGAGTGTGCCACTGTGTTGCAAAGTGTTTGTGCATGGGCTCAGTAGGGTCCACTGGAGCTGAAGGTATCTACCAGACACAGGAGAAAGGTTCCTTCCCAGACCACTCACAGTAGGAGTCCCACACAAGGCATATGTGAGCCATTGTTCAGGCCCCAGAGCATCTCTTCAGCATATCTACTCAGTGTCAGCCTTGGACAAGAGGAGGAGCAGGAGAGAGAAGGTGGACAGTGAGTCTTTTCTGGGGAAAACCTGTTCTCATCTTTGAAAAGCCTTAGGTAACTAGATACCTCATTCAGCTGATTTACAGTGCATTTTTCGAGGTCTATAAAAGTCATCTTAGAAGACACAGATTAGTACACAACTTGGTTGGGAAGACTCATAAAACATAAAAGAGGACAGGAAAATCTTAACAGGAGTTTCTATGGAGCCCATGTTGAAAGCATTGACCAATGAGTTACAGTTGTTATTGTTCTCCTGTGGTCCATGGTTTCACAGTCCACAGGTTTAGTCAATCTTACTCTCCCAAAATTAATTAGAAAATTCCAGAAATAAACACTTGTAGGTCAGAGTATATACTGTTTTGAACAATATGTGATCTTACCAAATTTCACCTGAGGGGGGCCAGTTCCCATTCCTAGGATATTTGTATTTTCTCTACCTGCCACAGACACACAGTGGTGTGGTCCAGGAACCTTTATTTGACATTATAATGCAGTGGAAGAGCACTGACACCAAGGATTTGGATATGCCATGTAGAGGAACAGCCAAGCTGGCTTCCAGAGAAAAGGGGAAAGTGGGGGATGGAGATGGTCACTGGGAAGAGTGCTCCTGGAGAAAGCATGTGTCTTCTGACCTCAGACCTCACAGGAAAGGGAGCTGGACATAGCTGCACACACACAACTGCCACCACAGCACTGTAGAGGGCAGAAAAGAGGGTCTCAAGGACTTGCCAGCCTTGCTCCAAGTTCAGTGCAATACTCTGTCTCAAAGAAATAAGGTTAGAGGAGGGCATGCTCCTGTAGAGGTGCACACTTGAGCACACACACAAACACCACATACAAATATACTACAGACATACACATAGGCACACATGAAAATTTAATGACGAAGTATTTTTAAGGTGAAATAATGTTTTATCATTATATCATTATTTGATTTTATTATTAGTTATTCTATTAATCTCTTACTGCGCAATTAGAAATTAAGCTTTATCATTGTTATATCTGTATATATGTGTATGTGTGTATGTGTATATGTATATATGGCCTATAAACATATATATAGCTATGCTTTCAGCTAGTGAGGGTCTCAGAATATTACTGTCCTAAAGAACAGGGAGCTACAGGTTAAAACTGATTGAAGAAATACCCAAGTGGAAACTCTGCTAATTTCCTTTTTGCAGAGAAAGAAAACAAAGACTCAGATTTCTTAAGGCACTTACTAGTGAAATCCAAGGCTCTGCTTGGTTTATCTCGAATGGGACAACTTTTTACCTATAGTAACTGCAAATGTATAGGCCTGTGCCTTCACAGGACTTTACTCCTGAAACAGTGAGGTACACCAAAAAGGAGCACAGAGAGGCCAGGAAGCCACTCCAGTGCTGCTGCTTGTCGGCTGGCCTGTGAGGTGGTTTAGTCATCCTAGTCTCACTTTTTAAAATATGCACAAAGAGTGTAAGAATCCGAAATGATTTCTGTAAGCTGCTAAGCACCCAGTAATGATAAAAGACAATTCTACAGTTGCCTTTGTTGGTTTTTGTAGCAAGAGTTGAAAACAGTTGAAGACTTACTTGAAATGGAACAGATAATGAGAAACACAACAGTCCCTCATAGTTTGTGTTTGAATTGTCTAAGCCATGTTATGTCTAGGCAGCTCCAGTGTGGAAAATTCTCAAAAAGGCACGATGCATAATTATAGGAGCTTCAGTTTTGCAACAGCCTAGAGAAGGTTGCTTCAGTTGGTGAACAGCCAATAGGAAGGAATGAATCTTCAGTGACAGCGAGAATGGGTGTGTAGAGCAGGCATACAGCAGCTGCCAATCTGCTGGCTGTTCACTATCTGGGTGCAGCCTGTAGTGGCCTTGGCACCAGAAGCTTGCAAGCTTGCGTGTGTGTGTGTGTGTGTGTGTGTGTGTGTGTGTGTGTGTGTGTGTGTGTGTGTGTGTGTGTGTGTGTGTGTGTGTGTGTGAGTGAGAGAGAGAGAGAGAGAGAGAGAGAGAGAGAGAGAGAGAGAGAGAGAGAATGACATTTGGAAGTTCCCACTTTCACAAAGCTGATTCTTCCTGATTTCCTAAGGATCTGTTTCAGTCCAGTGTCTGCTTTGCATAGGTGCAGACAACCTCTGTGAACACAGACAGTTGAGCAGTGTTACTTGTACCATTATTTCGTGCTAAGCTAAGCAGTTCTCAGCATCTTCTGACTGGAGCAGGAATGTGCAAATTATCCAGTGCTCCTTTTAAACAGACAGTCCACATTGTTTTGCCTCAACTTGTCTAATAGATAAAGTGTTTGACTTCTCTTGGAATTTTTTTCCATCTTTGGTGCTTTGGTAGAAAATATATAACCATATTTTAATAAATCTGAATTTACCAGAGTAAAAAACAAATAATCTTTTGTTGAGTGCCAGAAAAAAAAATCCTATTATTTTGTACATAGAATTTTGTCTTTTCTTCCTCTTTTTTGGAATAATTAAGGGCCAGGACACATCAATATGATTTATGGTGATAATAACATTTGTGAATCATTGCACATCATAACCACATGATTTATTTAATCTGGTTTTGCACACACTGAGATGATTTACTGTATTCTTTGGTTGAGGGTTCACAATGACAGGGTGCTTGCCTGGCACGAGCAAGGCCCTAGGCTCAGTTTCTACCACTGAGGGAAAAATTCCCCATTTCCCATTGTGGGAAATAAAATTCTGAAAGTTTCTCTGCCAGGTCCAGTTCTCACTTGTCAATAAGAATAGGGCTGGACACCTATTCTTCTTTCAAGTGCAGTAGAACTTTCTTTATGCTGTCTTCATTTATCATTGGCTCACCCAGCAGACACCTACACCAGACATGTACAGCAAACACTGGGTACAGGCGCTATACCAGATGCTGTGACAGACTCAATTCCAGGAGGAATGAAAGGAACTTATGGTGATGCCATGAAAATGTGGATGAAGCAATGAGAGTCATATGAGAACGATGAGCTTATAGCAGGAAGACAAACATGCCACAGAACCCTGCACAGCAAGCAGTCTCCTTTCCTCATGCCATGTACCCAGCTCATGATGTCATTATGCAAGTACTAAGATATAGCAAAGGCACAGAAGAAGGGAGCTACTAAGATGAATAATATAACACAGCACATTCCATAGGAAGAGAGGGGCTTGGTGAAAGTGCAGTGCCATGACCTATTTGATAATCTTTCTGAATTACAGATGGAGAGAGAGGCAGCTGGGAGTAAATCAGGAGATACTAACATAAGCCAAAGGTTCTAGCTTTGTATGCAATATAAGGAATGTGGACTCTCCTTTGAAAGGTACCAGGAGACAGCATGGATAGTCAAATGGGATCCTATCTGATCATTAGAAAGATTCCTCTTGCTGTGGTATAAAAGCAATGAGACGGGGAGGATCCTCGCAGGGACCTAGGGGAGAAATGAGGAGATGGTTCTTGGAAGTAGCAGTCCAGATGGAAAGGCAGGCTGGAGTCAGACTGGGAAATGTTAAATGACCAAGTGGACCTGGGAGTAGGAGGCAAAAGTCTAAATTATTTCTCAAGACCCTGCCTTTGGAGAAAGAATTACTGGTAATGGTATTCTCTGGGTTAAAGAGGAGAGGAAGAAGACACAGGGTTTGATTCCTGTACATCCAGAGTTTGATGTATTGTGATATTCAAGTGCAGTTGTGGACAGACCACTAGAGATCTATGATAGTACTAAGCCAAACTGTGATGCTGGGCTAGCAGCACATTTCAAAAGATTCTCCTTAAGGTATTTCTCTCTCTGGAATCCTGGGAAAGGTGGGCAAATGGAGGAATGAATAAGTAGATAATAAAGGGTTTAACTGTAGAATAACATATCAGCATAAAGAGCTGAACATTTGTCCATGTGCTCACCTAATATTATTCAACATATGATTTTTAAAATAAAATACCAGCATCTTGAATGATGGGAATTTCTGCTGGAAACTAGCTGTTCCTTTCCCACCGAGGCCAGGTACTTCTTAAAGAACAAACCCAGGCCTGAGAGGCAGGGCAGTCTGTTAATGTGTTGCACTCAAGCATGAGAATGGGCCCCATCCCCAGGACCTAGCTGGCTGATAGAGAAAAACAACTCCAGAAAGCTGTCCTCTGACTTCCAGAAACACATTGTAACATATTCATGGACACACATGCATACACACATACACACATGCACATACACACTTTTTAAAAAGAATGGATGGATTAGTAGTTCTTATTTGCTAGTTCCCATTGGAACTACAATTTCAATATGTTGAAAAGCACAAAGACTTGAAGGAAACAAGTGATGATGGTCCTACCCCCTTTTCCTAAGACAAACTCTATTTAGCTGGCCTCTGCCTAGCATCCTAGCCATTTTCTGCCCTCAAACTGGAGACAGCTTTCCCAGGGGGGGGCGGCTCTGCCGGGTGCTTGTGCCCATCCATGTTCATTTGCCTTGCATCTAAAAATTAGAACATAACAAACTTCTAATCATCACTTGTTACCTTAAAGCAATTCCTTTTTCCATTGAAAGCAGATTGTAGCTTAAAAAAAAAAACATTCTGCAAGGTCATATGCTATTGGCAAAGCTCAAGAAATCCTTGTAGCCCAACTGCTTACGTCCAGCCGTGTTTACTTGGAGTTAACTTGACAAAATCTGTGACTGGTTATCCAGAGCAGTCATCTGCCCTCAGATAAATAGATGTTACACAAATTTCTGGAAGGAAGGACATTTGGCCCCCATAATTTTGGAATAATTTACTATGTATGCTCAACCTAAAAACACCAAAATGATTCACACCATGGTTTTTTTGCAATAGTAACATAAATTCTTCATATTACAAAGGGAGCCGTCTCCATGACCTTTATGGATGTTAGATGACTTACTGGCAAGGCATGGGAACACTTTGGAAGGTGGGGCAGAACTTTGCGACAGGCAGCTGCAGGCAACATTTATTTCACTCTTTTCAATAACCGTGCAGATTTCAAGGAATTTCTGTAAACAAGCTGTCACTTAAAGAAAATAACTTTCCCATCAAGTTCTGCAGCAAACCCCAGAACAGAATATGCATATGAAATAAGAATTGAGTAAATGACTTCCAGAGATGGCTTGGAATCTTATGTGCTAGGGGCAGAAGGCAAGCGCTCCAGGTCTTACTGCCGTATCTGACATGAAGGGAAGATTTTTGCTTTTGCAGTAACATAAACCATTTCCTTTGCCCAGGCTCTGTTCCTAATTAGATGAGAATTTTCTCTAGCCTATCATATTTACGTTGCCCGTTGTCAGATTTACACACCAAAAGCTGTACAAGCTTTCCTCTCTAAACAGAGCAGGAAGAGAATGTGGAAGCACCTCTATTCCCCAGCGATCAATCAACAAACCTGTCAATCAGCAGACTTTCTTTGGTCACACTGTTATTGCTAAGAGATAGGGCAGTGTTTCTCAAGCTTCCTAATGCTGCAACCCTTTGATACAGTCCCTCACCATAAAATTATTTTTTGTTGTTCTTTCATAACTATGATTTTTGTTACTGTTATGAATCATAATGTAAATATCTGTGTTTTCCAATGGTCTTAGAGGACCCTTGTGAAAGGGTTGCTACAACCCCCCAAAAGGGGTTACAAGTTGAGAACTGCTGAGCTAGTAGGGACTCAGAGAGTATCTGAAAAGTAACAAATGAGAGAAGTCATTTCCTTGTTCGCTTATTTTAATTATAATATTATAAAGAGACAATTCCTGAACCCCAGAACTACACACTTGTGTACTATGGAGTTAACAAGTCCATTCTGTGGGAGGAGGGGGTGTCACAGTCACTATAGCACTCTGGTGATGCAGGCAATATCTACGGAGCTCTGAGTTCAAGACTCATTTATTTTGATGATTCGTTTTGATGCCTTTGACTTTTACCCTAACTTGCAAAATTTGCTTAGATAAGCATTCTGCGAATTAAGTTAATGAGGTGATAGTTCTGCCACAATGGAGCAACAGCTGTTGGATTTCAACCATGGAGGCTTTTCAGAAGACTCTCCAGCATATTCCCACAGTGCCCTCCCCCATGAGGGTTCACAAAAGATGAATTTACATAATAGGTATTTATATGATGATAGATAAAAAGCTGTATATATAAATATATAAGACCATACATGCCTATGTATAAAAGAAGGGATGTGTTTTCCTGTGTGTCTGCCTTTGATATCAGCAAACAAATCTGCACCACATGTGGAAGACGAGGTCTTCATGCCTATTTCTGCGAGAGAATGCAGTGAGGTCTCGTTTCCTTTTAATGTAAAACTGATCCACAGTCTTCCAAGACCTAGAAGATTCCTCACATTCTAACTATCGTCAAAGTACCAATTTTAGGGAAACAAGGGTATGCAGATTCTTCTCCCAAATCCCAGCCACGGGAGAAAGTCAACTGTAGGCCAGCCAGCAGGGGCAGAGCTGCTTCTCTGGAAAAACTCAGTTTTACAGCTGGACAGAGTAGCCTGGGAGTAAGATGAGTGGAAAGGAATCATGGAGACAGGCAAAGGAGGAGCTGTTCACCTTGCCAGAGTGCCAGAAGAGGCAGTTAGACTCAAAAACTCAAAGTAAGTTCTTTTAAGAACTATCTGGGTTATTACAAAGTAACCATAAATAGTCAAACTGGATCAGGCCATAAGATTTCAGATAGAAACTTGATATAGATGCTTATTCACAGAAGGAAATACAAAAATCCCATGTATGCAAATTATTTCCCATTCATTTGGATTGTTAGCAGTGCTCAGCATTGTATCTCAGACAGGAAATAGACTGAAGTCCATTCTCTGAAGTCCACTAATGCAGAAGAGAGAGCCATGAATCATTAACCAGAATCAGGCTGCCGAAAATCTGTATGCAACTGGAGGTCTATGACTTTCACAGTATTAGGCAATGCTGGCATAGACATCATAAAACGAAAACAAAACAAAGAAAAGAAAAAAGGAAAAGGAAGAATAAGAAAGCTTTCCTAACAAAAATCTGAAAAATCCCCTCTATTTTCTGGTTTCATTTTTCCTGGAATTGAAATACCACAAAGCAACAACCTCCAGTGTTCTTGCTTCCAGCTCATCAAGGAAGGGCTGAGATACATAAACATTCTTATTTCACTTTTTTTCTACAAAAAGGTGACCAATATTTTCTTAGCCTTACAAAAAACTTCAGGTTTGGAACGTATCTTGGTTAAATGTCAGCAAAGGAATTCACTCATTGTTCAAAGAATATTTTTTTCCTTCCACACTGGGAGTATATGCAGAAACTGTGTGGTGAGTAGATTTACAGAAGGATGAAAGCCACAGGGGAGAATCCAGCTCTTACAATTGTGGGAAATATCCATAGCAAGAGGAGAAAGAACAAGACACAGCCCAGCGGGGCACCTGTGTCAAGGGCCTGACCTCATTTGACCCTCAGCAGAGTTTTGTGAGATTTGTATTTTTTCCTTTTATATACACATGTAAAAATAAACTAGGGGAGTCAGATGAATTTGCTAATGTGTTGCAGTTAATAAGTGGCAATGGAAAACTGGGACTCAGTTATTTCAAAGCTGAAAACCATAATCTTAAAAGAAGTAGAAGTGATTGACATGCTCCAGCTGCCATCTTACATGATGTGGAAATACCCCAAGTCCTGGTGCTATGTACAGAGAAACAAAATAATTGCTTAATTCTTGATATCTAGGCACAGTACAAACTGATGATACTCCTGCGCTCATCGGGAATCATTGAAGACCTGATTTTTCTTGTTTTTTAGTGTATTTATTTATTTATTTGTGGGAAAGAAAAGCATGGCCAAGGTGCGTGTGTGGGAGTGAGAGGATAACTTGCAGGAGATGGTTCTGAGGGACAACAGGGTGGGAGAGTTGGGGAGAGAGGTTCTGGATGGGACCAGCCTGGCCTCTAAGACCTTCCCAGCAGTGCCAAATCAAGCTATACTTCATCATGATTTCACTGCTTATATACTTTCCTTATGGACTCTGGGAGAAGACTGGGTAACATTTATGAACAAGTGCCCAGTACCCAATAAATAAAGAATAGTGCTAAAGAAGTAAAATGTGGCATTTATTGCACTATGACATTATATTGTGGTACAATAGAGAATCCCATTGAAAGACTTGCCCAGCAATGAAGGCAGTCCTAAGAGGAAAACTCATTGCCCTGAGTGCCTCCAAAAAGAAACTAGAGAGAACACACACTAGTAACCCGACAGCACACCTAGAAGCTCTAGAACTAGAGGAAGCAAATTCATTCAAGAGGAGTAGACGGCAGGAAATAATTAAACTCAGGTCTGAAATCAACCAAGTAGAAACAAAAAGAACTATTCAAAGAATCAACCAAACCAGGAGATGGTTCTTTGAGAAAATCAACAAGATAGATAGACCCTTAGCCAGACTCACTAGAGGGCACAGGGACAGTATCTTAATTAACAAAATCAGAAATGAAAACGGAGACATAACAACGGAACCTGAGGAAATCCAAAACATCATCAGATCCTACTACAAAAGGCTATACTCAACAAAGCTAGAAAACCTGGATGAAATGGACAACTTCCTAGACAGATACCAGGTACCAAAGTTAAACCAGGATCAGATTAATGATCTAAACAGTCCCATTTCCCCTAAAGAAATAGAAGGAGTCATTAATAGTCTCCCAACCAAAAAAAAGCCCAGGACCAGATGGGTATAGTGCAGAGTTCTATCAAACCTTCAAAGAAGACCTAATTCCAACTCTCTTCAAACTATTTCACAAAATAGAAATAGAAGGTACTCTACCCAATTCATTCTATGAAGCCACAATTACTCTGATACCTAAACCACACAAAGATCCAACAACAAAAAAAGAGAACTTCAGACCAATTTCCCTCATGAATATTGATGCAAAAATACTCAATAAAATCCTCGCAAACCGAATCCAAGAACACATCAAAAACAATCATCCATCATGACCAAGTAGGCTTCATCCCAGGAATGCAGGGATGTTTTAATATATGGAAATCCATCAACATAATTCACTATATAAACAAACTCAAAGACAAAAACCACATGATCATCTCATTAGATGCTGAGAAAGCATTTGACAAAATCCAACACCCATTCATGATAAAAGTCTTGGAAAGATCAGGAATTCAAGGTCCATACCTAAACATAATAAAAGCAATCTACAGCAAACCAGTAGCCAACATCAAAGTGAATGGAGAGAAACTCCCAGCAATCCCACTAAAATCAGGGACTAGGCAAGGCTGCCCACTTTCTCCCTACCTATTCAATACAGTACTTGAAGTCCAAGCCAGAGCAATTAGACAACAAAAGGAGATCAAGGGGATACAAATTGGAAAGGAAGAAGTAAAAATATCACTGTTTGCAGATGATGATAGTATTAGGGACCCCCAAAATTCTACCAGAGAACTCCTAAACCTGATAAACAGCTTCAGTGCAGTAGCTGGATATAAAATTAACTCAAACAAATCAATGGCTTTTCTCTACACAAAGGATAAAAGGGCTGAGAAAGAAATTAGGGAAACAACACCCTTCACAATAATCACAAATAATATAAAATACCTTGGTGTGACTCTAACTAAGGAAGCGAAAGATCTGTATGACAAGAACTTTAAATCCCTGAAGAAAGAAATAGAAGAAGATCTCAGAAGATGGAAAGATCTCTCATGCTCATGGATTGGCAGAATTAATATAGTCAAAATGGCTATCCTGCCGAAAGCAATCTACAGATTCAATGCAATCCCCATCAAAATTCCAACCCAATTCTTCACTGAGATAGAAAGGGCAATTTGCAAATTCATCTGGAATAATAAAAAACCTAGGATAGCAAAAACTATTCTCAACAATAAAAGAATCTCTGGGGGAATCACCATGCCTGGCATTAAGCTGTACTACAGAGCTATTGTGATTAAAAAAAAAACTGCATGGTACTGGTACAGTGACAGACAGATAGATCAATGGAATAGAATTGAAGACCCAGAAATGAATCCACAAACCTATGGTCACTTGATCTTTGACAAGAGAGCTAAAACCATCCAGTGGAAAAAAGACAGCATTTTCAACAAATGGTGCTGGCACAACTGGCGGTTATCATGCAGAAGAATGCGAATTGATACATTCTTATCTTCTTGCACAAAGCTTAAGTCTAAGTGGATCAAAGACCTCCACATAAAACCAGAGACACTGAAATTTATAGAGGAGAAAGTGGGGAAAACCCTCGAAGATATGGGCTCAGGGAAAAAAATCCTAAACAGAACAGCAATGGCCTGTGCTGTAAGATCAAGAATTGACAAATGGGACCTTATGAAATTGCAAAGCTTCTGTAAGGCAAAAGACACAGTCAGCAAGACAAAAAGGCCACCAACAGATTGGGAAAGGATTTTTACCAATCCTAAATCTGATAGGGGACTAATATCCAACATCTACAAAGAGCTCAAGAAGCTGGACTGCAGAAAAACGAATAACCACATTAAAAATAGGGTACAGAGCTAAACAAAGAATTCTCAACTGAAGAATTCCGAATGACTGAGAAACACCTGAAAAACTGTTCAACATCCTTAATCACCAGAGAAATGCAAATCAAAACAACCCTGAGATTCCACCTCACACCAGTCAGAGTGGCTAAGATAAAAAATTCAGGTGACAGCAGATGCTGGCGAGGATGTGGAGAAAGGGGAACACTCCTCCATTGTTGGTGGGAATGCAAGCTGGTTCAACCACTCTGGAAGTCAGTCTGGCATTTTCTCAGAAAATTGTACATAGTACTACCAGA